>PVKC010007014.1:0-30229 GCA_004027635.1 Crocidura indochinensis | reverse complement strand
CAGACTCTACCTATCTTCAATCTTGGTTCTACTCCTTCCTTGCTGGGTGCCTTTGTTAACTAAGGTCAGTTGTTTATTTGCCTGTTTGTTAGGAGGCTACACCCAGAGGTGTTCAGGTGTTACCCCACTAGTGCCTAGATGACCAGGTAGGGCTAGGAATCAAACCTGGGGCTCTTGAATGCAAAGTATGTGCTTCAGCCTTTTGAATGATTATCTCCAGCCCACTAAGGGCCATTATTAAATCTTTTCCAGTTTCATCTGTTGAAAGTCTGGGTCAGAAAGATAGTACAGGGGCTAAAGCATTTGCTTTGTATTTTAACACAACCTGGTTCAAATCCCTAGCACCATGCAGTGTCCTCTAGGAGTGATCCATGAACACAAAGCCAGGAATATGCCCTGAGCACAATCAGGTGTGACCCCCCCAAAAAAGGGGGGGAGGCTAGACATACACACCTAAAAACATTTTTGTGAGCCAGTACCTCGAAATAAATTTACATGAGGCAGTACCTCGAAAGTATTTCAGTCTCACACACATGTCATGACAGGTTAGTCACCGCTGTAATGCTATTTACCACCTGCAGGTCTAATAGAAAAATCAGACGTGCAAACTCTCCCTGCTCCTGTAGCAACCAGGGGATCTTCACAGAACCAGGTGGTGCCCATTTGTTGTGGAAGGCACCTTCCTGGGTTCTGAGTTGCCCTGTTGCAGAAAACTGAACTGCCCTCAGGCCTCAGCTGCAGGAGTTGGTGCACCTGAATTGGTTGAAGGCTGGAGATGGGCTGGCATCTGAGCTAAACCATCTTCAGAAGCATATGCAGCCTGGCGCATGGACATGGTGGTAGAGGGTCAGGATGAGTTGGGTTGAGTTGGAAGAACTTGAAGCAGCTTTGAATTCTGGAAATTAAATGATGTGAACCCTGTAAGGTGGGGCTGGATCAGAAGAAGCCTTGCCACTTATGTAGGGGGTCTAGAAAGCGAGAGAGAGAGAGAGAGAGAGAGAGAGAGAGAGAGAGAGAGAGAGAGAAAGGGGGAAGGAGAGGGAAAGGGAAGGAGTTGGAGAGAGAAAGGGAGGGAAAGAGGGAAAAAGGGAGGGGAGGAGAAAAAGAGAGCCACTTGCTCCATGTGGTCTTGGGAGGTACAGATATCCTGGCGACTGAGCTGTTCCTGGTGGTGTCTGTTCTTTGTGGGGGTGGGGAATTTCTGAGGGTGGGGCAGCACCTCCACTCTGTCCTCAGTGCCTCAGCTGTCTCAGTTACAGGGCTGGTTTGTTTCACATGGTGGCAGCACCATGCCATCCTCTTGCTTACAAGTAGGAAGGATTCCATGGCAGGAGTCTCCTAAATGCCCAGCACAGAGCCTGTTGGGAAGGAAGATCAGTTCTAGCTAAAATCCTTTGCATGGAGCCACTCACAAATCCACTCCCAGCTCATAGCACCTGAATCAGGGCATATCTGCCAGTTCCAAATGAAACTATTTTCAAAGTCTAAAAGAAATAGAAGTCTTGTTCTCTGAACAAGGAGATTTTTGTTTGGTATTTATGGTTTTGGGGGCCACACCTGGTGGTGCTCATCGGACCATGAGCCTACTCTCAGCCTATGAACTTTGATCTCCACCCCAAAATGCCAATAAGAATGTATTTATTTATTTATTTATCGTGGTGCCAAGGATTGAATCTAGGACACACACATGCAAGACAGTTGCTCTGTACTGCATTATCTCCCTGGCTCCTGAAGGTGACTTGCTAAAAGCCTTTTACATCATTATTTCATTTAACCTATGGATCATCTTACCAAGTTAGTTCCCTTTTTATAAACAAGAACACCAAGTATGGTATGGAAGTACCCAGAGTCTCACAGCTTGTGGGTGATAGAACCAAGACCTATAAATAGGTTCATTTGTGGTCTTAACTACTGATTTCTACTAATAGCCAAAGTGTGAATTATGATAAGAAAAAGGGTCTGGTTCTTGATCCATGGGTAGCAATAGAACAAAGCCAAATACATCAACAACATTTTGAGCCAGATGAATGATACCTGATTCAGGCTGACCCCTGGCCCCACCCTTACTAATAACCATGCATTAGGTAAGATGCAAAAAAGATTCTTTTAAAAAGCCTCTGAGGCTGGTCACAAATGAGTGACATTTCTCTTTGTGTGTGTCTCTCTGTCTCTTTTTCTCTTTCTCTGTCTCTGTCTCTCTGTCTCCTTTCCCATGTTACCCCACCCCACCAGCTGGCTGTGCACACAAGATCAGCAGTGCAGAGGGGACCCTGGCAAGCCCCAACTGGCCTGATAAGTACCCCAGCCGGAGGGAGTGTACCTGGAACATCTCTTCAACTGCAGGTCACAGGGTGAAACTTGTGAGTCACTTTCCTCATTTATGGGTCAGATGGACTTTGAGATCAGCCAGATACAAAACTCCACTGTCCCATGTCCCAATTATGAGATTTGGGAAGTTTCTCAATCAGTGCTTGCAGGACTCAGTTGCACTATGTGGGAAGTCGGGGTACTAAGGAAGGTCCAGCCTCTCACATGGCTATTAAACAGAGAGCCGTCAGCCCAGGGTAATGGGTAAGAAGAACTTGCTAATAGCACCTGCTGTTGACACCAGAAGGAACCTATACCCACCACCTCCATCTCTAGGTGTTTGAAATTCAGTTGCTACATTTTTTTTTTGAATTTCATTGGTTTGGGGGCATACTCAGTGACACTTGGGGGTTACTCCTTGCTCTGTACTCAGGTACACAGGGGATCATATGGAATGCCAGGGATCAAACCCTGGTTGGCCATGTGTAGGGTGAGCTTCCTACCCACTATGCTATGTCTCTGGCACTTTACATGTTATGTTTTATTTATTTATTTATTTATTTTTTTTTGGGTCACACCCGGCAGTGCTCAGGGGTTACTCCTGGCTCCATGCTCAGAAATTGCTCCTGGCAGGCACTGGGAGCCATATGGGACACCGGGATTCGAACCGATGTCCTTTTGCATGAAAGGCAAATGCCTTACCTCCATGCTATCTCCCGGGCCCCACATGTTATGTTTTAATCTTTCACAAAGTAACTAGTAATGGAAAGGGGTAAAATCAGTGCAAGAGGATTGGAAAGTAGAAATTAAAAGTTTCTCGATTCCCCTCCAAAAATAAACATTCTGGGCATTTTCTTGCGACCCTTTCAGAAATTTTCTATGCATAATAATCACATATATACATGCACAGGGAGAAATATTTATGTTTTTCGCTCAGATTTCTGAACTAGATTCCTTTTTATTCATGTTCTTCCATTACTTTTATTCAGTTCACTGTAGGAGATTAAATTCCTTATGCTAATTCTCTCTCGGATTCAAATATGCATCTTCCAGCTTTTCTTGGAAGTTCTCTGCATGTAAGTTTATAATTGTGGTTGGCAAATGACATTCTCCCCACATATGCGGTTATTTCAAAGACGTGAAGAGTCTCTTGAGATTCGCTATCTTGGAAGTTGAACAAATCTGATTTCCTGTGGGAAAGTTATGGTTTCAATTGCATTTGAAGGGGTTATTCTGACTCGAGTTGGAAACCAGTAAAGCATCGCAGGGAGATTGCAAGGGAACAAAGAAATTGCCTGTTGATTGGTGAGAGTGTAGAGAATTGATGGTGATCAGGCTCCAGGGCTGAGTATCAAGGGGTAGAGTAGACAGAGGGCCTCTTACCACAGTGTGCCCCTACCAGGGGACCTGGCTGTTTGGTGTTTAATCCTTCCGGTCACAGTCTCTCTCCTCAGACTCAAATTTTGGGTGAAGTGGCTGGAAATGCCACTTCCCAAGATTGCCATCTGCTGGGAAGTGTTGACAATGGCATCATTAACTGGTGGTGAAATGGCGCCCTCTGCGATTGATGACTTGCAAATTTAATTAGAGCAGGCTATACCTTGATAGTTGCCATAAAAGGCAGAGGTCTTTTGCAGTGTACAGCAGTAAAAAACAAAAACAAAAACAAAACAAAAAACAAAACTAAAGCAAGAAATTACAATGGCCAGAGTTAGCCCAGATCTTAAATTCATCCCACAATCATAAATATATGAAATAGGTTTCTTATTTAACTTTTAAGTGTTAGATATCCTCCCAAGAAGTGCTCAGGGGATTCTGGGAACCAGTCCTGGCAACATGCGGCCCATGATTGAAAGGTCAATGCTTAGATCATCCTACCAGTACTCAAGGGATTATGAAGTGCTGAGGATCAAACTTACTCATGCAAAGCATGTGCCCCTTACCCCTGAGTTATCAACCCAGCCTCGTCCAAGAGGTTTATGTATTTTTAAATTTATTTTGATTTAAAGCATTGTGATTTACAAAGTTATTCATAGTTGAGTTTTAGACATGCAGTATTTCAGCATCAGTCCCACCACCAGTGTCAGTTTCTCTCCACAAATGTTTCCAGAGTCCATCCTATGCCTCACCAACTTCCACAGCCTGCAATCATGATTTCAGTGTATTGACTCCATAATTTGGATATTTAGTTCTATTCTTCCTTAACATCATCAGTGTTAAGGAGAATCCCCTTGACCCTGTCCTCTGTTATTTCACATCTTTCTCCCCCACCACTCTCTTTCTTTCCTTCTCCTTGTTATACTTTGGGGCTAAGAATGTTCTAGGCAATCTCCATTTAAACCATTGCATTCCCTTATGTGGTTTTTCTAAATACCATTTGTAGTTATATCATCCTAAGTTTATCCTTCTTCTGGCTTCATTTAATATGTATCTTCTGCTTCAATCCATGTTGCAACGAATTGCATGATTGCATAATTACCTACAGCAATGTATTATTCTGTTGTATATATGTGTACAACATCATGTTTCACTCATCTGTATTTGAACATCTAGGCTGATTCCATCTCGTAGATATTGTACTGAGTGCTATTATGAGTGGTGATGTGCATATGTTCTTTTGAATGTTTTTTTTTGTCCTGGAGATACCCAAAATTAGAATTTCTGAGTTTACTGAGAACCCTCCATAATTGTTTTCTGTAAGGGTTGAACCAGACAACATTCCCACCAGCAATGGATAAGAATTCCTTTTTTTGTACCAATATTTGTACCAACACAGATTGTTCTCAATATTTTTGATATATGTCATCCTCACTGTTATAAGAGGCTATTTCATTGTCATCTTGATTTGGATTTTCCTAATGATAAGTGATGATGAGCATTTTTTCATATGGCCATCTGTTGGCCATCTGCTTGTCTTCCTTGAAGAGGTGTCTGTTCATTTCATTTCCTTTCCCCTTTGGGGCAGCTCTTTAGATATTGAGGTTTAATCTTTGTGAGTTCTTGTTTATTCTTGATATCAACTCTTTTTTTTGGGGAGGGGTCACACCCGGCAACACTCAGTGGTTACTCCTGGCTCTATGCTCAGAAATCACTCCTGGAAGGCGTAGGGGACCATATGGGATGCCAGGATTCAAACCATTGACCTTTTGCATGCAAGGCAAACACCTTACCTCCATGCTATCTCTCCAGCCCCTGGATATTAACTTTTTTTTTGGGGGGGTCACACCCGGCAGTGCTCAGGGGTTACTTCTGACTCCATGCTCAGAAATTGCTCCTGGCAGGCACAGGGAACCATATGGGGCACCGGGATTCAAACTGATGACCTTTTTCATGAAAGGCAAACGCCTTACCTCCATGCTATCTCCCAGGCCCCAGGATATCAACTCTTAATCTGATGTGTTAATGAAATTTTCTCCCACTTGGTTATCTCTCTTTAAATGTTAGCCTTTGTTTATTTTATCATATAGGACCTTTTTAGTTTGGCATAGTCTTATTTATTTAGGTTTGATTCTGTAGCCTTTGCCATTGGCAGCATATCTTTGAAAAACTATGAGGTGTAGGTCTTAGAGCATTCTGCATCCTTTCACTTACTTTAAAGTTCCAGGTCTTATCTCAAGGTCTTTGATTCACTCTGAGTTGACATTTGTTAAGGTGTAAGATATGGATCCAGCTTTAATTTATTACATATTATTGTCCAATTATCCCAGCACCATTTGCTAAAGAGGTTCTCTTTATTCCATGCCATGTTCTCAAACCTTCCTGGTAGTCTAGTGGTTAGGATTTGGCGCTCTCTTCATTTCATCTGCCCAGCTCCTTTGTCAAAAATGAGTTGACTATATATTTGGGAGTTTGATGTTGGATATTCTATTCTGATATATTGGTCAGAAGTCTCTTTGTTTCAATACCATGCTGTTATGATCACTATGACTTGGTAGTATAGCTTTAGATTAGGAATTGAGATGCTGCCCAGTTTTTCTTGTTTTTCAGTATGGTTTTGGCTGTCTGGGATATTTTATGATTTCATACAAACTTTGTAATTGTTATAAAACTTTGAAGAATGTCATATGAATTTGGAGAGGGTTTGCATTGATTCTATATAATAACTTATATAAGATAGTCACTTTGATAACATTGATTCTTCCAATCCACAAGCATAGAATGTTTTTTGTTTTCATTTTCTTAGGTCTTTTTCAATTTCTTCCTAAGTGTTTTGAAGTTTTGTTGGTATAGGTCAACTTTTGTTAAGTTTATTCCTAGATAGTTGATGTCTTTAAATACTGTTAGAAATGGGATAGACATTTTCATCTCTTTCTTCTCTGATTCATTATGTATGCAACTGATTCTTTGTATTGACTTTGTAGTTGACCTCTCTACTATATTGGTTTACAGTTTCTAGGATCTCTTTCATGGACATTTTAGGTCTTCAATGTATATCATCATGCCATTCTAACATATATATAGTTTGACTTTCCTTTTTCAGTTTGTATCCCTTTTATTTCATCTTCACTTGCCTGATTGGTATTGCTAGGACTTCTAATATGATGTTGAATAAGAGTGAAGAAAATGGACATCCTTACCTAGTGCATGACCTATTATAAAGCTGTTATAAAGCTGACCTCAGTGTGAATACTTTTGATTTTTTTTGTTTTGTTTTGTTTTTTTGGGTCACATCCGGCTGTGCTCAGGGGCCACTCCTGGCTCCATGCTCAGAAATTGCTCCTGGCAGGCACGGGGGGAACCATCTGGGGCACCAGGATTCGAACCAATGACCTTTTGCATGAAAGGCAAACGCCTTACCTCCATGCTATCTCCCGGGCCCCTACTTTTGATTTTTTAACCTTTAAGAATAATATTGTCAAAGTCAGAGTGATAGAGCAGTCAGTGGTAGGGTGTTTGCCTTACCTTGGTTTGATCCCCAGCATTCCATATGGTCCCTCAAACTAGGAGCAATTTCTGAGCACATAACCAAGAGTTACCCCAGAGCATCACTGGGTGTGACCCCAAAACAAAAACCAACCCCCCAAAAGAATCACATTATCTATAGACTATAGATAGGTATTACTATCTTGAGGAAGATTTCTTCCAACGCTATTTTGTTGATGGCTTTGTTTATGAATGGGTGTTATATATTGTTAAAAAGCTTTCTCTGCATTGATTTATATGATCACATCATTTTTATCTTTCCTTTTACTAATGTGGTGTATTATGTTGATTTGAGACGAAATCCACTTGATCATGATAATATGATTTTTTTAAATGTGCTGTTGGATCGGGCTTGCATCAATGTTCATCAGAAGATTAATCTGAAATTTTCTCTTTCGGTTGTATCTTTGTTGGCTGTGGGTATCAGTGTAATGTATAAAGCTTTGTGTAAAGTGGTAGGGAGGGTTTCTGTTTTTTTTTTTAATGTTTTGGAAGGTTTAAGGATCAATGGAAGTAAATCTCTGAATGTTTGCTAAAACTAACCTGTAAATCCTACATTTTTATTCTTGGTCCTGTATTAGAAATTTTTAAGCTTCCTTAGGAAGTGCATAATGGGAACAGTGGTTATATGTTGTCTGTTCCAAATAGAGTAAGAGTTAGGGAAATGCCACAGGTAGAGCATTTGCATGGGGCCAACCCAGCTTCAATTCCCAGAACCCAGGAATAATCTCTGAGTGCAGAGCCAGGAGTAAGCCCTAAGCATCACTGGGTGTGGCTCCACCCCCAAAAGAGTTAGATCCTTCATGATACTACATGGGTCCAGCAGCAGTGACCCCTGGACCTCTGGGATCTTCAATTTCCATGGCCAACTGACATGCTCCTGTTGGTTCCATTACTGACCCTTGTCACTGGCCCTGCCACCAGCAGCCTTTCTCTCAGGTGAGGCTGCTTTACCCACTTCAAGCATGTCTGTCCTGCCCATGAAAACTGCCCCCTTTGTGCTTCCTCTACTCTTCTCAGCTCAGCTCAGCCCTACTAGCTCCCAACCAATCCCAACTAATGCTCTTTCTTCCTGCACTGTCATTTGCTACTGCTTCAAAGAACATTTTCCCCTCTTACCTTGTCCCTATCCCTTGTAGTCATCAATAGGCCATTGGCCAATCATCTGCTCTGAACCTAAGAAGGTCCTCTTAGGGGCTTTACAGTGTGTTATGAAACTGGGGTTTGTAGGACACCCTCTTAGGAAGGTAGTACAATGATGGTTTGGGGGTGGGCAGAAGTCAGGCTTGTTGGGGGCCAGTTCAGCCTGTCCTCCTTTGTATGAAGCTGGGACAGTTCACTCAGTTTCCCTGAGACTCAGATTCCCTTAAAGCTCACTGGAGAACAATCATGGCCTCCCTCACAGCATTATTAGAATTTAAAATTTCACAGGTCTCTGCCTAAAGAAATGCTCAAGGAGCATCAGCCACTCTGCGGATGCAGATGTGCAACAGGCTACTCCCCCGCTTCCTGATACCATTTGTTCTCCTAGCTCCCAGTGTCCTTAGCAAAATCAGCTGAACTATGCCTCAGTTTCCTCAGTTATGAAGTGAGATTCAGTTGGTAGACAAAGCACAGATTCATAAGGTTTCAGTGAGGGGGGATTTGGGAATTGTTTATAGTAGCCTTGTGTGAGAAGCTGAGGATGAGTGTGAGGGTCCTAGGATCACAGCTATGACCTTGCAAGCCTGGTTCAGTGGGGACGGCAGTGGGGTGTCAGCTTAGCTATCTGAGCCACTTTCTGTTCATAGGGACTTAAAGATTTTTGACTACTACTGCTGCCACACCTGGGGCCCTCACCCCACTTGGCTGCAGGAACACAGTCAATTTGGGCTCCATAGAGAAACCTTGCCTCACCCTCCACTTTTTCCTTCCCAGACGTTCAATGAGTTTGAGATTGAGCAGCACCAAGAATGTGCTTATGATCACGTGGAGCTGTATGATGGGCCCGACATCCTGGCCCCCATCCTGGGCCGCTTCTGTGGCAGCAAGAAGCCTGACCCAGTAGTGGCATCTGGCAGCAGCCTGCTCCTCAGGTTTCACTCGGATGCCTCTGTGCAGAGGAGAGGTTTCCAGGCACAGCACAGCACAGGTAGGCGGTCAGGGAAAGCACCCCATATACTTTGCCCACTTGGGGAGATGGGCAAGAAAATGAACCCTTAGAATACAGCATGAACCAAACCGTGGGACAGGTAAGTCTGTTTCTCATCCTCAGTAGATAGTACTTGAAGTTCCTTGCACCAACTGCCTGATCTTTGAAAGGTTTGTTCACATTCCCTCTATTCTGAGACACCCAGAAGTCTGTAGCCTTGAGTAAATTCTTTCCCTCTCTGAGGGCTGACTCCAGAACAGAAGTGTATCTCCCCTATCCTCTTCTTCTGTGGCAAATGTCAGGTGCTTTATATGGGCCTTTGGAGGAAAATGCTGTGCTTGTAACTTATCCATCGACTTAGTAAAGGTAGAGAAGGGAGTAGGCCATGGCCAGATGGATAAGGGACACAGCCCCTGCTCTAGGCCCACTTTTATTTTTTATTTTTATTTATTTATTTATTTATTTATTTATTTATTTTTGGTTTTTGGATCACACCCACAGTGCTCAGGGGTTACTCCTGGTTCTATGCTCAGAAATCGCTCCTAGCAGGCTTGGGGGACCATATGGGACGACGGGATTCGAACCACCATTCTTCTGCATGAAAGGCAAATGCCTTACCTCCATGCCATCTCTCCAGCCCCTTAGGTCCACTTATTTATTTTTTTCATCTCAGGTATTCTGAATCCCCACATGTCCACTCAGTCTAGACAGGAATCTAAGCTGGAGCACGAATGGAGAAGTCCTGGGGCTAAGAGTCCATGTTGGACAGGAACAGACAGGCTGTGCTACACCCCCTGTCAAAACAGACCCTGAGACCTAAGAAGGTACTAAGTTAAAAAAGGCCCTAACTACCCGAGAGAGGGTCTTTTCAAAGCTATTATTGCAGGATCTTGTCAAAACTGCCTTTACTCACAGAAAGGACATTTGAAAAAGTAACACCTATAAGAAAGGAAGCTTGGAGAATAATCTGTACTCACAGGCATTAGGGCCCTGAAAAACCTTGGTTGCCTGTCCATGAGGCATTCAGGAAAAGAGGGGATGTAGCATAAAAATTAATTAATGCATAACTTAAGCAGACATTTTAAAGAGTAGTCAGATTTAATATTTACATGGATTCAAATATTCTTTATCTAATAACTATTACTCACTTTCCTTAGAGCCTTTCTTAAAGAATACTCAGATTTATAAACACATCTTATAAGGAACATTTGCATAGATTCAAATACTTTAATTTAGTCTTACAGAATAATTATTCACTCTCAAATCTAGCTTTTCTGTTAGCCTATGTGCATTTATATTATTTCAGGGTTAATATTTCAGGGCTCAGTTTTGAATGCATAACCTAGAATAAAACCAAAACAATATTAGTCACAGGCAAATTGACCTTGCTGGTTAGGGACCTCAGATTAGCAAAAAGCAGCTTCAAAAGCAAAACTT
Organism: Crocidura indochinensis; assembly: GCA_004027635.1. Taxonomy (NCBI): domain Eukaryota; kingdom Metazoa; phylum Chordata; class Mammalia; order Eulipotyphla; family Soricidae; genus Crocidura; species Crocidura indochinensis. The sequence goes on along the minus strand of PVKC010007014.1, from coordinate 19,431 downwards.
CCCTGAGTCAGAATATGCCTCAAATAATTTGCCCCTGTGCCTTTTTTTGTAAATTAGGTTTGTCTGAAAATTATGACTTGTCAAGAAATTGAGTATGAATATTCCCCCTTTTGCTTTGAATAAACAGAACAGAGCTTGAACCCAACTTGACTCTATGGCCTCTGTCTCCCACAGCTACTGTATGTATCCACCTTTCAAGGGATCCCAGAAGATTCCTTAGTGTCAGGACTAATCAGTCCGTGATGCCGATAGGCAGCTAGTACTGTGCCAGGGGTGCTCCAGACAGAAGAAGGTCCACCACCTGGGGAATTGGAGGAGGTGGAGGGAGAATGGGAGGGAACAAATCACAGAATACTAGTGAGAGAATCTGGCTCTGTGATGTCTGGCCCTTTCTAATCTCTGATTAGCCTCATTTGTTCATCATACCAAGTTCCTCAGGACCTGGGCCTAAGACTGTGTAGGGCTCATCTGCACAAGAGATACTGTCCTAGTGACTGGGATGCCTTACTCCAGAAAGTAAGACACTTCAGAATGAGACACTGGTCTTTGATCCTCCATCTCAACGTTTGCCTTTGGTCCTCTCAAATACAGCCTTTCTGAGGTGTAAGGGTTAAACCCCAACAAGCAGTCTGATGTACTTTGGTTCCCTCTGTTGGCAAATTTGGACAAGTCAGACATGGATTCTGGGACTTGTCTCCACAAGGCTTCCTGTGGGACAACCTGAGATTGTGGGATTTATGTTACCTAAGGGCAGCTCATTGTGTGTGATGTGGGCTCTGGTTACTAATCTGTGAGAGACCTAATGAGTCTTGCTGGTCCCCCTTTCTCTGCCTTTGAAGATGACTGTGTATGCTTTGGGCTTCTCTCTCTGCTGCAGAATGTGGTGGCCGGCTGAAGGCGGAGGTACAGACCAAAGAGCTTTATTCCCATGCTCAGTTTGGGGACAACAATTACCCAAGCCAGGCACACTGTGACTGGGTGATCATGGCAGAGGATGGCTATGGTGTGGAGCTCATTTTCCAGACCTTCGAAGTAGAGGAGGAGACTGACTGTGGCTACGACTACATGGAGGCCTATGATGGCTATGACAGCACTGCACCCAGGCTCGGCCGCTTTTGTGGCTCTGGGGTGAGTGATGGGGGTGGGCCACAGGGGAATTCATGTATGTGAGTGTATGTGAGTGTGGTGGTGGGATTGGTACTCTAGGATTGCTCCCTGGCTCTTACTAGCTGCCCCCAAAAGACTCATTCATAGTGACAGTACCTATCTGGAGGGTGATGGAATGATCCAGATGGATAGTTGCGCAATTGAAGGTATTTTTCTTTAAAGATGACACATACTCAGGGAGATAATGAGTGATCTAATTATCTAGCTAGCCATCCATCCATATAGATAGATAAAAAAAATTTTTTTCAGAAAAGGTTGTGTTGAGCCGGATAACTTTGAGAACTTCTGACTACTGATTCAAAAAGGGAAGAGGTCGTGGAAAGGGCAGATAGAGGGATAGAAGGGTGCCCAGATCCATTATAAAAGGCTACATTTCCACTCAAGAGGATTTCCCTTTAAGAACTTACCTGATTTTGCAGAGAATTCACTGCTTTCCATTTGTATGTGAACTCTAAACTTTAAGAAAAGAATCATCTTTTTTTCCTTTCCATATGTTCACAATTTGCTCCCCAAACAAAACCAAACAGCTGTGAAAGTCATTGATGGCTCCCTTATTAATGGAACAATTCTGCTCCAGCTCATCCTTTTGGTCTCATGTTCACTTCTTCTGGGCCACCATCATTGCCTGGCAATGGGACTGGCATATGGTTCATATGAACTCTGGCATATGGTTCAGAGATCAGGACAGGGATCTAGTCCCCCTCTGGCAGCATCATGCTGACCACCACCAGGTTAGGCCCCTTGTTCTTCCCTTTCCTCCATCTCCAGAGCAGGCAGCTTTATTGTTGACTGAACTTAGAGTGTTCTCTTTGTATTTAACAATGCACGTATTTCAAAAAGGCTTACTTCAAACAGGCTAACACCAGAGTGCAAGAGCTGCCCAGAGGTAGATGAGTCTGGGTGACATAAAAGAACTCTGAAGAGCATTTGGAATGTCCTTGAGGTGGTTGTCATCTCTCTTTGTAACCTTGGTAACCTGGGAACATCCTCCCAGTGTGCTCATGTCCTTGAAGTTGTGCAGACCCTGCTTTCCAAGATAGTGTACTTGGAATTTCTATTTCTGTACTTTAGTGCCAACTGCCTGCAAATGCTCCATCCCTCATCAGATAGTCTATAAAATTGAGCTCTCGCCTATATTCTGGGTTCAGTTCTGAGCATGAGCTCAACTGGGCCTGCAATTATGTAATGCTATAGTACTACAATCACTGCTGAAAAGAGAGTCCCATACATATTTGATTCTGCCACTGTGTATGAAAGTCTTATTGATGCTAGGCTGCATTACAAAAGCTTTCTTTCTTTCTTTTTTATTTTTTTTATTGAGACTATTATGAATTACAAATCCTTCATAGTTATATTTCAGGGCATATGGTGACAGTGAATTAGGGCCATTCCCACCACCAGTGTTGACCTCTCTCTGCCATAGTTCCCAGCATGCACTTCATACCTCCACCCTTTGCCCCTGGCCTACTAGCATAACAGGTCCATTTTCTGTTTAGCTTGTTCTAGTTTGGTTGTCTTGATTCTATTGTTATTGACTTTGGCTTGGGTATTTAGTTATGATAAATTTTAAAAGCTTTATTTCTAAGAAAACAATATTTACCCCATAATTAGATGTGATGCAGACACAAAGTAAGTGCATGCTGTTGAGAAAAGGGCACCCATTGATTTACTCAATACATTGTGTCCTCAAATCCCACAATCTACACAAAGTACAATATCCTTGAGATGAATAAAATGAGGCACACCTGAAAAGCATTTCAGACTGTAGAGTCCACATATAAAGGGAAACCTTCAAGGATCCTGAGCAGTGAAATATGTGGGAACTTGATGATGGGTCCCCCAGGATCTGACAGATAATAGCGTCATCCATTAACCACCAGGCCAGTCTATGAAAAAACAAAGCAACTACAGCTTCCATTTTGTACTTAGAACATTGGCCCAAACTCTGACCTCATTTTAGGCCTCCAAATTTGGCTGCACTGGGTGCTCTACAACTTGGTATACCTGGAGCCCACAGTTTGAAATACTTTATAGCTATGACTCATTTACTCACATTGCAGGCAGTTCACTTTTGGCAGGCAAATTGTGGTTTAAAGACATCTGCATCAAACAATCCATGGGTGCCCTTTTCCCAATAGTGTGCACTCACTCTATGTCTGTGTCAAATCTTATTATGGCAGGGACATTGGTTTCTTGGACATAATGACTTAGCATTACAGTTCAGGGGGTTTCCTGACAGGGTTCAGGGGAATGTATGTCCTGCTGAGGTCAAACCTGGGTCTCCTGCATTCAGAATATCCACTATAACTGTTTGAGCTAATCTCTCCACCTCATTTTGTCTCTTTACCTTGTTTTAAACTCCAGCCCAAACTACAAAATCTCTCTGTTTCTTTTCTTTTTCCCAGCCACTGGAAGAAATCTACTCTGCAGGAGATTCTCTAATGATTCGATTCCACACAGATGACACCATCAACAAGAAAGGCTTTCATGCCCGATACACCAGCACCAAATTTCAGGATGCCCTGCACATGAAGAAATAATATCAATGCCCTGAAAGACAGGAACTGAGAATGTTTTTTTATAGCAATTGCACCTTGTGAATCTGCCCTAAAACAGTGTACAGTATTTTTTTCTCCCCTCCCCAAAGCCCTCAAAATCAAGTCTCAAGAGGTAGGTATTTGATAAAGCTTGGTCAACAAGGAGAGAGGATGTTTCTCTCAGTCTGGCTGTACTGTTTTCCACTGTGGATTTTGAGGAGGAAGGTTGGATGTTAGTCATGTTCTCCCTGTTTGTACCCACTCTCCTTGTCCAGTGCTTCTCTGGGAGTCCAGGCTGACCCATGGTTGGTTACTCATCTATCACTAAACAAGCAGACAATGTGACTACATTCCAGGGACTAGAACTGTCTTCCATCTGCACTGGTAGAAGCTTCATCATCACCTACTTGTTGTAGTCCGGCTTTCTCTCTGCCAGGGACTCTTCAAGTCAGAAGCCTAAGAATGTGTCATCACATCTAAAAAGACCCTGTAGAGAGCATTCATTAGCTGTTAACAGGAAGAGGAACCCTCAAGCCCTTTTCTGTGCCATCAGCTTCTGTGCACTTTCACATGGATGGGGGCCAAGTCAACCCTTGTAAATTCTAGCCAAATTTTAGGGCCGAGAGCCTCTGCAGTTGGCTCCAGAGAAATAATCCTGGTTTCCCTGAATCTTCTTCGCTCACTTTGGGAAGCTCCCACCTATGTTTGGGATTCCAGGACCCAAAGAAATTTCTTCCCTTGACTTTGCAAGTGCTGGCTGTGGTGAACCCTGACTCCTTGACAACCAATCTAACTGTATTTGCAATATGTGCAAAGATGTCCTATGAGAGGACTGGTTCAGGCTTCTTGTGGGGTAAACCCTGTTGAAAATGTGTTAGCTTTATAGTATATAAGAATCATTACCTGTGGAACAAATCAACCTCTGACTAACTTCTGGCAACCAACCAGGCTAAAGGTGCATTGATAACTTTGCTCTAACTAGTATTCGACCGCCACTTGTGATCAAAATTTGCAACACCTAACATTCTAGAGAAGTATAGAGAATGTTGTTTACATGATTTTAGACCCTACAATTATACTTTCAATGGTGAGGTATTCTTGAATTGCATTTCATTAAGGCATCTATGGGCATTATGAGCTAAAAGCTGTGGTATGTTAGCTTTAAAAGAGTATTTATGTTGGAATAATTTTTAAAATAATGTTTACATGATCCAAGTCCTGTTTGGCTGGTATTGAACACAGGACTGCGCATAAGAGTGTTTGGCTGTGAGGGCTGAGGTAACTCCTAAGCACCAGAATAAACATAATTTTGAACAAAGCATTTGCAAAAGGTTAATGATTATATTTTCTAAAGATCAAAATGGGCCCCCAAAGGACTGTATCTAATTAAAAATGACTTCTGGGAGTTCAAAAAGGAATAAAATAAGAATACAAAGAAAAGTAGGCCTGCATGGAAATATTTTTTTTTCTTAATACAGAAAACAAAGTACGATCACTATGAAATTATGTGTGTGTCTGTGTGTCTATGTGGGAGATTGGCTGCCAGCCTTAACCAGTGCAGTGTGGTCCTTCCTGAGTTCCTGGCAGTTAGATCTACAGAATTGGCCTTCCAGACTCACCCTGCTTTTATATGTCTCTCCATCCTTCTTGGGCCTGGAAGGAGGTTCAGCCTCCGTGTTCATATAGTGATGTAGCACATCTTCCCTGTATCAGGGTTCAGCTCTCATAGGCTGATATGGATGACAATGTTTACATTTTCTGGGGTTTATTTCATCTGCTTATGTCTACCAAAGCTGAAAGCAAATCTGGATGTGCAAGGGGACAGCTGTTATGGTACTCTCTCCAGAGATGGAAACAGTCTGTAGTTCAAGTCATTGAGGGTGAATGAGCTAAAGGAATTCTAGAAAAGCTGGAGGGAGGCACACTGCCCCTTGGCCATGTCTGCTGTAACATTAGTATGTATTTTTATCTCCAGGGTAGGACACTAACAGTGATGAGCCTGTGGTCAGTCTGAAACAATAGGCCTCTTATGAAAATGTGTATTGAGCTTTCTGTGAGTGATACAGTCCCCAAATAGACAGGCTCTGATTGAGCTGGGACAGGCCTTACTATCTCCCACTTATTCCTCTCAGCACCCAGGCTTAAGGCCCAGGGACTGACATAGGATGCAGGTTCTATCAGGCAGGCAGACCCCAAGAAAAAGTGCATGGAGCAGAAATATTTGAACCCTGTCCTGCTACTTTGCATGCTCTGTGACCTTCCTGCATGTGTCCCAGTGATCTAAAAGCAGCCTGAAGACATTAATCTGCTTTGTCCTTTTTAGGGTGACAAGCTTTGGGTGTGTTACAGAGCTCTAATATTGTTCAATGGTGGATTTATCTTGGTGACCTGATGAAATTGAGAAGGTTTGGACCAGTTCTAGAATAATCTATTCTAGCAGATGCTTGAAAGGGCAGGGCACGTTTCAAATGAACCTGAGAATGGAATTTCTCTGACCAAGAAGCAAGGTTATGTGTTGATTTGCTGTAAGAATATTTTTTCTAAAGTTAACTTTTTACATTACTCTTGAACTGTTCAGACAGTTTAAAATGTTAAAAAAAATTTGTAAAGTCTGTTATCTAAAAATTTACTCTTGGATCAGCCATCAGTCTGGTCGATTCATTATGTCTCCAGTGAGTTTTGCTGGTGCTGGTATTCATTTTGTGAATAAGACCCAACTTCCAAAAATCATCCCAACTGCCTAAAAGATTTTTTAATAGAAAAAACTGTCTAGAGTGCTATCTTTAATTATATTGTGTTTTCCATATGTTATTTGACATTCTGAAGTTGTCAGTTTCAAAGAGAAAGTGCAGAGGAGGGACTGGTGCTCTGTCCAGGATTCTTTCATTAAAGAATGTGGATTTATGCTCATGTCTGCTGGGTTTCTGTTGTTAGTTCAATCAAGAGTGGCCCCCTTTATTATTTACTCCCAAGACCACAATGAACTGGTGAGAATACAACTAAAGGGCCTTTTCCTTCCAGGTTTTTCCTTAACAGTAAGTACCATGGGATGGCTTAAGAGAACCCTTTCTGACTCAACGTAATGAGCATAGCTAAGGGACACTTCCTTGGATGCAGACAGGTTGGGTGTCACTATAGCCAACGTGGCTCTTCTATCTTTGTTTCTCCCTCTGCAACGTTGCTCAGGCTTTCCCTCCTGGCTCCGCACTATAAAATAATAGCCAGCTATCAACTCCAAACAAAGGTATTTCCTCGACTTTCTTTTCCCAGTAACCTCTCCCTTGGATATGTAAAAGGCCCACCTGGATTACAGGACCTTGCCCCACCCTGGTGGATTTGGTTCTGGAGAATAAAGAGAGAGCAATTCTGGCTTTGGGAGCTCGGTAGAGAGAGAGCACATGGCAGAGAGGCCATGATTCAAAAAGCATGCTGACTCCTGTTAATCTTTTGAGTGGCTTGGTATTATTTCTGCACTGCCTTTTTGCTTCATCAGACCTGTCTGCCCAAGAGGTTAGAAATACAGTGCCTGGGGCAGTCTCACCACTCATGGATATTTTTATTTTACTCCAAACCTCGAGGACCACATCTCACACCTGAGATCACAGGCCAGCCCCTCAAAGGTCCTCTCTCTGGCAGTTTCTCCTTCCCTCACCCTGTGTATCTGTGTACCTGTGAAGGCAGGAAACCCCAGGATCCTGCACTGCCCCTGCCTCCCAGAACCCACTTTCACCTACTTTAATAAACCTTCCTCAGTAGAGCCAACTGCATCTTTCCTCACTTCTGGGCCTCTCTGCCTAGTACAGAGTCCTTTCTAAGCCAAGATCATACTTCATCAGGTCACTCTTTCTATTGTATAGATAAAGTGGCTTTGCAATGTTAAGGGTCTGAGAAAGTCCACCACCTCAACGACCACAAATCTTCAGCGAATGCAATCACCAAAATCAGGTTTATTGATTCCAGCTAGCTGGGGCACTGGCTCTGAAACTGGAAGCCTCGGAGCAATCTAGGGTGGTGTCTTTTATAGGTTTAAGGAACATACATCTGAAATTTTGTGGATTACAACAAGGAAAAGAACCAGAGCACAGTGGTTTGAATTTTACTATTAATAATTTCTACTTTATTTGTGGGAGCTCTCAAGAAATGTTCAGGGAGCCTACACCTCTCTCAGTAATCTCCAACCAGCTGGACTGGTTGTTTCCAGCTTCAGACCCCTAGTGATATGATGTTACTTGGAGCTATGGAGTTAAGAGCCTCCAAGGTTATATATCTAGCAGTGATCATGGGGCCATGTGGTTCTATGGATCAAACTTGAGATCTCGTGCATGGAAGGCAGGCACTTCAATCCCCCCCTTTTTTTTGAGGGAAAAAATAGTCATCTCAGTGATAACTCCTGGTGCTGCACTTAGGAATTACTTCTAGAAGTGCTCAGAGGACTGTTTAAGATGCCAGCAATAGAACCCAAGTCAGCGATGTGCAAGCAAATACCCAGCCCAGTGTACTATCACTCTGACTCCACTCCAGCCCTTTAAACAATCTCCTCAGCCCTATTAATTATTTGCTTATTTATTTACTTATTTGATTTTGGGGCCATACCCAGCAGTTCTCAGGGATTATGCCTGGCTCTGCGCTCAGAAATCACTCTGGCAGGCTTGGGGGACCATATAGGATACTGGGTATAGAATCCGAGTCCATCCCAAGTCAGGACCTTGCAAGGCAAATGCCCTATTGCTGTGCTATCACTGTGCTCCCTATTTATTTTTTAATTATTTTAATTGAGGTAACTGGTTTATAACCCTGTATATACTTTAGAACGATGGTTCACACATTTGCAGGATTCGGTAATGATAGCATGTCCATCCCAGCCTTCTCCCAGCTAATCTTTTCCTGTATTATCCACTCATTCAGGAGTCCCTACTTTCTCTATGAACACCATAAATTATTTTCAAGCAAAGTATTCATGACCCTCTACATTTGGTTACACAGTCCCATGTGGGGTTGTGACCCCTAGTTTGGGAAGCAGGGCTCAAGTGCATCTGCCTCTCTAGTCACAGTCTGCCTCTGCCTGTCACCCCAACTTCTCCTCACCAATTGTGTTCTCTTGTTCTGATTGTTGTTGCTATAATACACGTTCCCTAAGGATCGGGGCCCATTTGTGGCCCCTCATCACCCAGAAAAATGCTTAGCTATATTGACTTTTAGAACGTGTCAGAAAGATAAGCCTAGAGACTGGATCGATAGATTAGTAGTAGGGCATTTGCCTTGCAGGCAGTCGACCGAAATTCAATCTCTGGCATCCCATATGGTTCCCTGAGCCTACCAGGAGTGATTCTTGAGTGAAGAGCCAGGAGTAGTATTTGAAAACTGCTGTATTTGCTCAGCAACCAAATAAAAGAAAGAAAAATAAAAAGAAAGATGGGCTGAGTAAATGAAGGATGTCCCTTCTTTAATGACCATATCAGGTCTTAATCCTGTTGTTTTATCATCACAGGATTTCAACTCCTTAACCTTTTGTTTTTTTATAGTTGCCACAGCCAGAGGTACCCAAGAGGTCTGGGCTCTTCTCAGGGCTATTACTGCTGAGGATCCAGGCATACATGTACTTCTAGGGATCACCCAGGACCTTGTACATGCAAGACTTTTAGTTGAGCTCCAGCATTTTAGTCACATTCCCAGCCTCTCCCTTTTTATTTTATTTTATTGTTGTTGTAGTTGGGTTTTATTTTTGGGGGGGTTGTTCAGGGGCTAGTTCTGGCTCTGTACTTGGAGGTTGTTCCCAATATTGCTGGGAGAACATGAGATGTTAGAGGTGGGGATTAGGTTTCCTGTCTGCAAAACATGTGCCTAGCACATCTTGGACATCTCATAAAACCAATTCTGAACAGAGAAATGGAAGGAACAGCCCTTTCCTGGATATTCCTCAGGTTTTGAAAAAAATCTCCATTCGAATGGAAGAAGAAAGACGTGATAAAGTCACCACCCTGTAGTCCTCTGCAAGTGTTGCCACAATAGCAACAACAATGACCCTTACACCAGCGCCCCTGAGCAGCATCTACTCTGATGCTGAAAATGATCTGACTCGATCATTGCTGGGACAGAGGCCCACAGTGCCTGTCAGCTGGGGCAGAAGTAGCCAGACTACCCTGTGTACCCCATTGTTTCCAAAGAGCTGCAGGCTGCAGGAGCAGCCTCCGAGCTGATGGACCAGCAGTGGATTCTATGCAATGATTAAAAAGGTAAGTGGGGCAGATAAATGAAGGTGAAGAGGGAGGATAAACCCAATGGTCATGAGACAGAGACCATCTTCCCAGAGGGTTGGCTGAGAACTTGGCTACTCCCCTGACCATACATGGCTTGGAGCTTGGGGCCACCTCCTGCTCCATCATAGCTATCTTCCATTAGGAATGTAGACATCCCTACAAAAGACATACACCAATAAGGTTGCAGCAGAAAGGAGCTTGCCCAGGGCACTGTTTAGAAAAAAGTTCTTGGGAACCTTTGAGAAGGTTCATCGGAAATGGTAAGTGAGGACGAACATATTTTTTCAACTTTACTTCTCTCTATGAAAACATTTCCCAGGCATTTAAAGCTCTCATTACCTTGTTGCAATACAAATTGTATCATTGATACAATAATGCCAAGGGGCTTGGTTTTTAATTATTTCCCATGTGAAAAATGCTAATATCATTTTTTAATTCTTAGCAAAGGTTGCAGATCTTAAATTTTGTCTTAAAAGTAAGGGAGTAAGGGAGTTTCAGCTATTAGCAGGAGCAATAAGTGCCAGCCATGGATGGGTCCTACCTCCAATCTTCTATTTGTTCGGTCTGCTTTCCAATATATTATTAACAGCGAAGTCATGGCCTGTGTCAGAAGCTTCTTGCTGACTGGTGACTCCCATTTGGTCAGAATTCAACCCAATGATCTTTGGTAAGTTAGGAGAGAAAATGGAAGAAGCTTCTGTGATTCACTTAAGCAAGGAAATATTTTTAGGGGTTAATATTGAAAATATCAGAGTAAGGGAGAGCTATCATCTAATCCAGGTTTTCTTATCTGGGTCCCTGTGGGCCCAGAAAATTTCAGGTGAAAGTTGAGTAAATGGGTACAAGATTAAAGGTCAACCATATGGGTGTGGGGCACTGAAAGAAAACTAGGTCAGAAAGGGTCATGGTTGAGGGGCCGGGCACAGCGGTAGGCATTTGCCTTGCATGTGACTAATTCAGGATGGACCTCGATTCGATCCCCGGCATTTCTAGTTCCCTTAAACAGGAGCAATTTCTGAATCCATAGCCAGGAGTAACTCCTGAGCATCACCGGGTGTGGTCCAAACCCACCCCAAAGAGCGAAGGGTTATGGTTGAGAAAAGGTCAGCTGACCTGTGTCTCTCAAACATTAATGGTCCATCTTGCTTTGGGGACAGGTCTTGGTCTGTAGTTCCCACGTGCAAGAGGCAGGAAAAGCATGCATCCCTTCTGAGGAGATTCTGAAAGCTGAGATAGCCTCATATTCCTCAGTTGACCCAGTATCCTCCCTCTACGTCCCCCTCATAAATAGCAAACCAGTGACAATCAACCTAGAGTGAGACCCTTTTTGTTAGTGTTTCAGGGTGCTCAAAGGAGCAGCCAGTGTCTTGTTCAAAATTCTAGAACATAGCTTAGTTCATGCTAATGATCCATGCCTGGAGATTCTCCAATGAGAACTTCTCAGCATCCTCCCTGCCTCTGGCTGAGAAGAAGATGGGACCATGTGGTCCCTCACTCCCCTATACCCAACCCCCAGGTTTCCAGTCAGACAAAACTGCCTTGGTCTCATTTCCTTCAGGTTTCCCTGTGAAATGGAAAGATGGAAACCCTGAGCCTGGGAGATGAGGTTTGTTGGGTAGAAACGAAGCAAAGGGAGCTTGAGAGACATTTCCAAAGTCACGCCACTCCTCTGGCTAAGTCTGCACTTGAGCTCAGATCAGGTGACAATAAACCCACGCCTTAGCTTTGTAAATAGTGTCAGATTTGTTTCCACCCAAATTCACACCATCATTTGCTCTCTGAGAGTCCTGCAGTGTTTTCTAATAAAAACTTCTTTCTGGAACTGGCCAAACTCTTTGTCATTCAAATGTTGGTAAACAGCACGTGCAATGGCCCTCTTGTTGTCCCCTCCCTCTCCGCCCTCCCTGCAAAGAGAGCTTTGTCTTGGGCCGGATGACATCAGTGCTTGTCTTACTGGTGAGCTAAGGCTCAGGCAGCTGTGCCTGAGACTGTGATCACCAGGTGTCCTTTCAGCAGCTGTGGGTGAGCCTGGGTCCACCTAAGGGTGGTAATCATATTCCTTGAGCAAACGGACTGTAGCCAAAAGAAAACAGATGTTTCTCTTGGTTTTCCTTCATTCTAAAAAGAGGACAAAGGAAGTGAAGCTGGTGTTCCGATAGGTCCATGGGTCCCTGGGAACTTTGACAAGTGCAAAGTGTGGGAAGCTTTGAAAAGAGGCTGAAAAGAGGATTACAAAAGGTTCTGACAGCAGGTGCATGATTATATGAACTTGATCAACCCACTCATATTTAAGTTCAATTTTGCTTTCTTTATTAAACTGTTATTTTCTCTCAACCCCAAAAGAGTAAAAACATGCAGTCATTTGTCCTTCCACATCTGACTCATTCTATGAAATGTGATCCCCCTTGGTTCATCCATTTTGTTGCAAATGTCAGAATTTCATCCTTTTGCTTCATCCATTTCTAAAAGGGCACCTTGACAGTGCCCGATGCTTAGCTTATAAATAATGCTGCAATAAACATGGGAGAGAGTCAGTGTCCTTGATTTCATGCATTTTGTTTTTTATTTGTTTTTGGGTTTTTTTTGTACTAACAAATAAGTGTGGAATATTTTGGAAGGAATTCCCCAAACTTTCTTTTAGTATATCAATTCACATTCCTCTTAACAGCCTATATGTTCTTTTTTATTTTTTCCAAAGATTTTAAAAATTATTTTTATTGTGACCAAAGTGAATTACAAATCTTTCACAGTAATATTTAAGGTACATAGTGACATTGAATCAGGGCCATTCCCACTACCAGTGTTGTCCTAGTGCATGCTGGGAATAGAAGTAGAGGGAAGACAACAGTTTATATGTTCTACTATCCCTTTATTCCACATCTCTAATGCTTGTTTCTTGCCTTTTTGGATAGCAGTTTCTTGCATGGCTGTGTACTGTTGTTATTTTCATTTCCTTTATAATAGAGGCGATGAATGCCTGTCTACTTGCCTATTGGTCAATTGTACCTCTTCTTTAGAGACATGTTTATTCAAATCCTCTGACATTCTGATTATTTTGTTTTTATTTTTGTTTTGGGGGATCACATCTGGTGGTGATCAGGGGCTACTTCTGGCCCATTGTTTGGGGGGTGCTAGGGACTAATTGGTACCAAGGATAGAACCTGGGACAAAACTAATACTATACTCATCTGAGATATCTCACTGGTTCCCTCTGCTCATTAAAAATATTTTTAAGGTCTACTCTTAATTTTTAAGGTTTGATTTCTCTATCTCTTTCAGTTCCCTTGCTGTGAGATAGAAAAGTGAGCAACTAGAAAGACATGATTTTTGGACCTGTGTGTGTGGTGGTGGTTGTGTTGGTGCTTGATTCTAAGTGTATAAAACATTGGATTTTCGAAAGATTTTCATGTTCATTCATCCATCAAAACTTCAACTCAACAATATCTAGCCAAAAGAGTTGTTTCACTCATTTTTCATGTTATTATCTCCTTAGTCTATCTCCTCAGAATCACCTTCTTGGTTGAATTTGAATTGTATGAACCAAGTCTACTTAGCACAGATAACTGTCTTCAGTTGTCCAGAGGAAATTTCTGTTGAGTCCCTGGGTCTCTGTTTCCTCTTCTAAAACATATAGGCTGTGGAGGCTGATAGTTTTTGAGGCTCTTCTGAACTGAAAGGTTAAGGGGCTTATGGAGTCTGTGACATTTCCCAATAATCATATTATTGGACAATACTGGATCGAACAGCTTAGCAAACACACTGCTTCTAGAATGACAGAATCATTCTTGGAAGACTTCCAAAAGATTGAGAACTGGAGAATGAATAGGCCAAACCTGGGGCACCAGGTTTGAGGTCTCTCCAGAGGCACTTCATAGTGGCAGCTTCACAGACACAAACTGAGTTTGGAAAGTGAAAACAAGACCACTTTAGCCTGTGTGGTCTTCAGGGCCACAATGTGCTGACAGGATGGGGAATCTGATCAGTCCCTACACTCCCACTCCACTGTTCCCATGCAAGAGGGAAGCAGTAAAAAGAAGGCTGACCTTTTCTTTACTGACACTGATGCCAGGGGCTGGTAGCACCAGGATCTTATGGAGTGATAGAGATGGGGATGGAGAGGGAAGCCCTAATATGCAGTCCATGGGATGGCAGTCTGACTGTCTGAAGCCCCAGGAAACCCTAAGTCTTTAAAAATTTGGGGGGCAGGTATGCTGTGAGGTGGAATGTGTAACCCAAGAGTGTATAAGGGATTTGTCTCTCCTTTCTCAGAATCTACCAGAAGCTCGGAGTCAGTCCAAATGGAAGCCTGGGCTTTCTCAGAGTCTTCATGGGGGAGGGTTGAAGGATCAAGAACACTTGTAGCATGGCTTGGGGTGTAGGGGATGGCTTATTGCTACCCAGTAGAAGAACTCCTAAAAGGAGCTGTGAAGTGAGTGAAGTAGTGTGGGATAAGGGTGAACAAGACTTTGGCTGCCATTGTGAGGACTTGCTCAGGCCACTGGCTGGTCCCTTACTCTGGCCCATGAGACCTGATGAAAGAGGCACTGGGTGCCCACTTGCAGAGGGAGGGAACTTAGCCTTCTCTGCTCCCCTACCTTTTCTGGTGGCAGGATTGCTAGTAGGATGTGGGACTGGTAAGAACCCTGGAATCTCCTAAACTTTTTCCTAGAATCCTTTGGTTCAGTGATGTTTGGGGAGGACTTGGTGGAACGGCTGTCCAGTCCCAGAAAGTTTAACAATAACTTCTCTCTTCCAGAGTTTTTCTCTGAACTTCACACTGCCAGCCTCCATGGTAAGCACAACAGCTGCCTTTACAGGCAGTGGGAGGGAGACTGTGGAATTCAGATGTGAAGATGTCTTCAGAAGTTCTGAGGAGAAGTTGGGGCATGGAGAGGATGACAATGGTTTTCAATGAGAATTCTAAAATACATTTTGGGAAATAGAAAAAATGCATCAATTCTTCAGAAAACATTGATGTCACTCTTTTTCATCCTTCTTTTTGGTTTGGGGTTACAGTCAGTGGCTCTCAAGGGTAACTGCTGGCTTAATGCACAGTAAGCTGTATGCTGTCAGGGATTGAAGCCAGGTTTCCTGAATTCAAAGCATGTGATTCACCAGCTTTCCAGCATCTCCCTAATACAGATATTTTTCTTCTTTTTTTGTTTGTATGCTTTCGTGCATGATGAGCCCAGGGCCTACTCCTTCCTAACTCTGAGCTCACTAGCGAAGTGTGGTGAATCAAACCCAGGTCAGACATGTGCAAGGCAAGCATGCTGTCTGCTGTACTATTGCTATGCTGCCCCTGACCTTTTCTTTTGTTATCTTGGTAGCATCATGCTCTTACTCTACATGATTTATGATAATTGATGGCTTTTATTAGTCTTAATGACTATAACAGTATGGGACATTTTCTGAAGTAGTGTTTATTGACTAATCAATGGAATGATTTAGGAATCAGTTAGGTATGATTTTTTGGTTGTTGGTTGTTTTGGGGGCATACTTGATGGTGTTCAGGGGTTATTTCCTGACTCTGCACTCAGGAATCACTCCTGGCAGGCTGGGGGGATCCTATGGGATGCCGGGGATTGAACCCAGGTCAGCTGTGCAAGTAAATGCCCTCTCAACTGTGCTATTGCTCCAGCCCTAAGGTATGATTTTTTTTTGTAAATCATAAGTAAAGCATCCATATCTATTTGGTAAAGTATCCTTATGAGCTCTATTTATAATCATTTATAAATCTAATCTACATTCGATAAGGGGTGAAGTGTAATTGGGTCAACAGGAATAACTAATTATGGCTGATGGAGGGGATCACCTTGCAAGTCAAAACAGAAGTTATTGATTGAGGATTCTCTAGTTCATTCCCTACTCTTCTATCTTTTTCTTGCAAATGTCAATAACAAAAGTCAGTTCTGTCTCTATCTTTCTTTCTTTCCTTCCTTCCTTCTTTATTCTTTCTTCTATCTCCTTCCTACTTCCTTTCTTTCTTCCTTTCATCCTTCCTTCCTTTCTTCTTTCCTTCTTTCTTTCTTTCCTTTTCTTTCTTTTCTTTCTTTCTTTCTTTCTTTCTTTCTTTCTTTCTTTCTTTCTTTCTTTCTTTCTTTCTTTCTTTCTTTCTTTCCTTTCTTTCTTTCTCTTTCTTTCTTTCTTTCTTTCTTTCTTTCTTTCTTTCTTTCTTTCTTTCTTTCTTTCTCTTTCTTTCGTTCTTTCTTTCGTTCTTTCTTTTGTTCTTTCTTTTGTTCTTTCTTTCTTTCTTTCTTTTTTTCTTTCTTTTCTTTCTCTCTCTCCCTCCCTCCCTTCCTTCCTTCCTTCCTTCCTTTCTTTCTTTCCTTTTCTTTTGTTTCTTCACTGGCAAGCATGCCTACCAAGTGTGTATGTGGGTAGAAAGAGGGAAAGAAGACAGACAGAGCAGCAAGGAGACCATGCATGTGGCAAAGGTGAGATCTGGAGGTACGGGTGGCTGGCTTTTGTCCCCACACCCCAGTCTCTAGTGCTGGTTCTGGATTGCTCCATTGTGTGTGTGTGGGTGTGGGTGTCCATGCATGCAAAGCAGCCAAAGCAGCTGAATGAATTTCTATAATCAGCAGTCAAAATGTGTTACTAAAATGATACTTGATTCCTTCCAACATCTGAGAGAGACACATACCTGAGTCAAAAGCTGCTTAAAGGTAATGTGGAGACAGAGGAGTAAGGGATGAGAGCTGAAGGTATAGCAAGCACCAGCGGTGGGTTTGGAGCTTGCTTTGCTGGGACAAGTCTGGAATAGAAGCCTCGGCCTGGAGTGCTGATCCCAAAAGTCAGGTGAGATGTGTGCTTCCTCAGAACCTTGGCCATGCCCTGCCGTTTCTCTGAGCTCCATTTCATCTTTTGTAACTAGACACAGTAATTGCCCAAAGTCTGAGCCTGGGAACTGCAGAGTACTCTGAGGCTGATGAGAGGATTGCGTAAATAATTAATAACAGCTTTGCCAGTGTAAAGGAATGACCAAACCTTATACTTCCGGTGCTCCTGTGATCCTCACCACAAGCCTAGAGGTATGTCGCCCATTCCTGGCTTTAGATGTAAAAAATGAGCCCTTCAGACGTGGACATAGAAATCATTTCTGCAGCTGCTGGCCTGGAGGACCCTAGATCCCCTTCCCCATTACCCACATACACACACCTATTGTATATGAAAATATTTCCATAAGATTATTCTTGCCTGTTGTCCCACCTTGACCTTCCAGGTGGGGATGCTGTTAAGAGCTGAATAAATAGTTTGGGAGCCATGTGTGAAAAACTCTTTTGCCAGAGTTGGCTGGCTGGCTCTAGGTGTATTTTGGAGCTAGCAGCAGGCTGACAAAGGACTCTCTTCATCCAACCTTTTACCCCTTAATCCTCCTGTTGTGTGGATTATTTGCTTCGGATAAATATTACCAAGATGCCCCCGCACCAAAAGGGGACAAGGGGATGGGAATCAATTTCTCATTCTGGGATCTCTTTTCGGATACACAAACAACTAACAAAGGAGTAAATGGGACTCAACAAATCGGGCAACACACTCCTACAGAAACATCTTTATATATATGCCTCACACCCCCCTTCATATCCACACTACAGACACAGACTTCCACATAGACACGAAACTACCCCTCATACCCCACAGATCCTCACACATGCTACATCCACAACACACATGTATATCTGCCTAGATATACATGCTTACGTCCACCATTACCCCTCACAGATACACTCACTCCTCTCACATCCACACCCCAGACATCCACACCCACACATAGACACACACCCACAGACAGAGACACATTCATGTATCCTACACTCTCCCATATTCATATACACACACTTTCCCACACAGATACACACCACATCCCTCCCATACAAGTACTCATACTTGCACCCCTCACATAGACAGTCCCCTACATCCATACACACAAACTACAAATGTGTTCCCATACCCCACACCTCAACATATAGAGACATACCCACAGATAACACCCCTACACTGTCCCCAATCTACAAGTCACCTGCTTTGGTGACTTTCCTAAGGTAAGGTTTCACACATGGGGAAAACCAGAGCTGGTCTGGAGAGGAGACCTCTAGGTACTCCTGTGTAGAAGGCTTCTGTGAGCAAGAACAGCTGAAAACTCCCAAGTGCCCTCCCACACTTGTTTCACTGTCCCTGAAGTCAGTGGGACTTCCTTCAGAGGCAGTTTCCACCAAGATTTTGTTTTTCTTCTCACAAGGGGATAAGTGATTCCTAACTGCTGGGAAGGGTGTGGGGACAGAGATGGCCTGGTGAGCTGCGGTGGCCAATTTACAGAAAAAATAGAAATAAGAGGACCCTACCTATATTTTCGCTCCTTGTGATCACATTTAATTCCAGTTCTTATCTGAGAAGCAACCAGGTAAGATTCTATTTGGCAGCTGTGGCAGGGGTGGTTTTTAACTCAAAGTTGAGTGAAGGGATTCAGACCTTAGAGAAACTTATGACAGATTGTGTTTCATATCCTGCATTCTGAGGTTTATTTTCTTGAGTTGTGTGTTCTCTTTCCATACAGACTTCCTCCCCGGTTGTAACTGTTGGAAAAGAAGCAGTAAGTATATTTCTTAAATGATAGTTCTTTGGTCTGGCCATTTATGAAACAGAGATAAATTAATGCTTTGTGGAGATGAGGGTGGGCTTAACACAGCATGGAGCATCCAACTGACCTCCAGGTCAGAGGCCAAGAAGGCTGCGAGTTTGATCCAGTAGCTCATCCGTTGGGGATCGCTAACTCTTGTACATGGCAGTCAAATGTGTTTGACCCAGAAATCAACAGTCTGTTATCCCCATGGACACCATACCCAGAAGAAGACAATCACTGACTAAATTTTGAGACAGAGGATGTGTGGTGGTACAAGCAAATGGGCACACGGGCAAAGCATAAGTCTGCTTATTTCATGGACATTTGCAAAGCATAAGTTTGTTGTGTAAACTTTAACTCATGTATAAGGATGAATTTCAGGATAGTGGTTATACTTGAGGTGCAGAAAAGGGAGGCAGAGAAGCTCAGGGATACTGGCAATAATAGTCTTGTCTCTGGCCATGAGACTGTATCCATAAGGAGAAATGGCATTCAACTTTATATTTCTGATTTAATTCCTTTTTTGGATGTCCATCCAGGAGAGTCAAACATTTACAGGCATTCCACAAATAGTTCCAGCTTAAATATAAATGTCTCTGACTATCAGCATGGCTATTTCCACGCAAAGCAAAAAGGGAATCTTAAAAGCAACGATTTAATGTATATAATATAAATACATTTTAAAAATTCTCTGTAAATGTTTATATTTAAATTCAACATGATCTATGATATAAGAAAACCTTTTTACTTTTTGCCAAACTGGTCATATAAAATAGCTTCCCCCACCCTCCCATTTCTGCTTGCCATGACTTGCAGTGCCACACATACTCTTGATTGTGTAGCCACT
>PVKC010007013.1:0-30170 GCA_004027635.1 Crocidura indochinensis | reverse complement strand
AATATAAATATAAAAATGATCTTAATACATTCATATATTTGAGTAAGTACTCCTTCTGTAGACTCTGAAACTGGAAAATACTGAATTGGAAAATAACTGAAAAACTGGAAAATAATGAACCAGAAGACAAGGCATATAAGCAAATTAATCTTTAAGGAAAAATTAAAATAAACTGAAGACCTTGACACACATTAAAAAAAACCCTTCTTCTGAAAGCAACATAATTTTTTGTTTCGTTTTTGGGTCACACCCAGTTGCGCTCAGGGGTTTCTGTGCTCAGAAATCATCCCTGGCAGGCACAGGGGACCATATGGAATGCCAGCAATCGAACCCCAGACCTTCTGTATGCAAGGCAAATAAATGCCTTACCTCCATGCTAACTCTCCGGTTCCCATAATTCTTTTTTAACCCAAGAATAGACTTGCCTATATCCACTACTTTAGTTATAAAAATGTAGAAAATGCATGCAAACAAATTTTGTGAATCAAGTGCAAGCAATTTGCATCATGTGGAAGAGCCACAATGTACCATTTCTATATAAGATGTTTAAGACTGTATACATTAACTATGAGATGAAAATATTTTATTTTTTATATTAAAGTAAAAAATTATTTTACTTTATTTAAACACAATGCATGTTATCATCGTTAAGACTCCTAATCTCTCTTGGAAGTCATGGGAAGGCCAGAGGTAGAGAAGCAAAGTTTAGAAATGACCACAAGAGGGCCACATCTCTGGGCAATAAAGAGGAGTTTTCGGCAGTTAAAAGGTGGAGTTCATGGGACGGAGTGATATAACAGCAGGTAAGGCATTTGCCTTGCAAACAGTCAACCCAAGTTTGATCCTATATGATCCCCGAACACAGCCAGGAATGACCCCTGAACTCAAAGCCAGGAGGAATCCCTGAGAACCACCGGGTCTGTCCCAAAAAATCAATCAGGGAGGAGTGATAATATAGTAAGTAAGGCACTTTAGTTCAATCCCTCACTTCCCTATAGTACTCTGAGCCCACCAGGAATACCTGAATGCAGAGCCAGGAGTAACTCTTAAGCAACAGGAAAACACACAGGAAACTACAGGCCAACATATATCCTAGAAGCAATTTACATCTTAGCCAGTATTTGACAACAGCCAAAACTTTCAGCTTCTGGTTTTGAGTACATGGGAGAGCAATGGTTGGTCTGAGGGAAGATACTCATGTTTTAGTGAGACTAGGAAATAACCAAGAGGGAAAATTAAATGAAAGTACTCTGGCAATCAACACTTATCAAAGCCAAAATATGTCCAGAATTAGTTTTCAGAAGCAAAGGCAGTTTCTGGGAAGAGAGAAATCACATGCATTTAATTTCAGGGTACTCACCCATTCCTATCGCAAGGCAGAACTCCCCAGAGATCTAAACCTTCTCTTGTTAGGGTGCCTGTCTAAACAGAAACAAGTTCTTGGTTTACTCTGATAATCTGGCAGTCCCATAGTGAAGAGCAGTTCACTAAAATATATTTCAACAGGAATATATGTGGTACAAACAATATTTAAATCACACTTTAAGAAAAAATAAAATAGACAATATCTGGGAATCTGGGTGGGAACCCTGATGAACTCATACCAGCTGTATGACAGTGGAGGCTTTTAATCTCTTTAAACTTTCATTTTCTAGGTAATGAAAGAAAGAAGTCTCCAACTTAAATATTTTAAAAGTTTCCTTTTTTTTTTTTGAGGTTCAAATAGAATGTATAAATATCAAAGTCTTTGGTAAGTCTTCAAAAATCATAAAATGGGCAAATTCCAGTTTAAAGTTAACAGGATTTTATCAGAAATTAGTATTAGAAATAGAATTAAGTAATGGAAGTAGAACCAATAAAGAAATGATTCATTATATGAGACCTTTAGTAATAAAAGTTGCTTGCTGGTATTTTTCTCAGAGTAATGTAGAGATGAAAAACTTGAACTGGAAAAAATATAATCTGCAGGAACTGGTCAAATTATTTTTACCCTCTAATTATCAGTGATCTGGAGAGATACCATAATGGGCTGAGCATAAGCCCTGTATGCCAGAGACCCAGCTTCTGTTCTCAGCACCACATGGTCTTCCAAGAATCATGTGGTCACCATGAGTGACCCTTGTAAACACAAACAAAAATAAATAAATTAGAGAAAATTATGCCATTTCTAAACATCAGAAGCCTTACCTATAACCTGATTATAATTGTATAGGGTTGTTGTGAAGGTAACATGAGATAACACAAAAGTGCTGAATTTAATGCTTAGAATACTATAATAATGATAACACATTTAATTAGTACATCTTTTACTCAAATTCATGTCATAATTATCAAACCCACCCTAATTTCTTTCTCAAGTCCAAGAATATGATCCCACAAATACCAATTTTTGTTATCCATTTGATTATAAAATAATAATAAAAATATGTTAGCCCTCTATTCTTAGTAGAGCTCTCTGATATTTTAGTAATTATAAAACACAGCATTGATTTCGTTAATCTATATAATCAAAAATTTTAAATGTACTCTATAATAGTGTTTTGGTTTGAAAAGATTGGGCATAATTGTGCAACAGGGGAAATGCACTTAAAATTATTTAAAGTAGTTAAATTGATTTTGCTTATATTTTACATCAATAAAAATTCTAAATGGACAAAAATGTTTAAAGAACCTTCAATGACTCCCTACTTCCAGCAGTCTGTAAACATTTCGAATAAAAATGTTAAGGCCTCCAAATACTGTCTCTTGTTACTATAGTTAAGTCTAGTCAAAACCATTCACTACTAAATAAAGTGATATGCATGATAACCCTTCACTAACAATATTGTTAACCATAGTGTTTAAAGGGCAAAAGTAAGTGAGAGAAAGAAGAAAAATGCCTGCCACCGAAGCAGGCATGGAGAGAGCAGCAGGGAGTACAGGAGGGAAACTGGGGACGTTGGTGAAGGGAATTGTATTCTGGTGAAAGTTTTTATACACTGTATGAACTAAAACTCAATCAAAAATAACTTTATAACTGTGGGAAAATAAAACAACTGTATTATAAACAACCTTGTAAACCAGTGTTTAAATAAAGTAATTTTCAAAACTCTAAAAAGCAAAACAAAACCATCCACTATTTCTTTCATATCTCCATGACTACATTTAACTGCCTACATTGTCTTTTCATACAGATTTCAAATTTTTTACACTGCAGATGCTTTGATGATGCAAGAAGAAATATCCTTTCCTAGGCTAGCAGTTTGTAGAGCCAAGAGACTCAGCTAAAATCAAGTCTATAGCATACACATAAATAAATGAGCTCCATATCTTCTTTGCTTTAGTCATTCCAGGCCCACGTATGAACAAACAACATTCACCACTACCATTTCAAAGCTCACTGAAATCACACAAGCTCCCATCAGCTCTTTTGACTCCCTTGTCTTCCCTCCTGCAGAAAGAACAATAAATTCCAAAGTCTAAACCCTTGCCTCACACCCCCTTTGCTTCCTAAACAAAACCTGTCATTTCTTCTGTGACTGCAGAGTGCCTTTCTTCTCTAGGGAAACCGCAAATAACATGGACCTTTTCTTTCAATGACACTGACCTCTCTCCAATCAATCAGTCACTTTTCCAACTAAAGACTTGGGTACAAAATAGTCCAACTGCTCCATCTTACCTTTTTAACAATTCCACCCTCACATCTAGATCATATAGTGCATATACTGAAAGAATACACTAAATGAATGGCACAGTAAAAGTATGATTGGGAGGACAACATATGCTCAGAGCTCACTTATTTATTTCTTTGGGTGCCACATCTGACAGTGCTTCTGAGCACTTATTCTGGTTTTGCATTCATGAATCATTCCTGGAAGAGTTCAGGAAACCATACAGAGTACCCAGATTGGCCATGTTGCAAGGTAAGCACTCTGCATGCTATATTATCTTTCTATCTCCTATTCAATAATAACTAAGCAATATACCACAGATGGAAAAATAGTAAGGGTTTGACTGCTTTTAACCAGTTATAGAAACTTTATAATTATAATCATATCATAATTATAATTATAATTAACTAATTATAGTTAGTTTTGGAATACGTCAGTAATCATAGTAAAAGGGTTAAATTTTGTTGTTTGTATAGGCTTTCATAGACTATTAGAGTTTGAAGAATCCCTAAAGATGAATCTATTCATGTCCTCATTCTCATCTCTATACCCCAGGATGTATACCCAGCTCAAGAGACTTATCTTTCCTGGGTCACACACTCAACCAGAGATAAAATAAAATCCAATACGTCCTCTATCGAAAGAATTCAAAAACATCCTAGGGGAGAAAAACGTTGGTGAAAATGAGGATGAGGCACACATACCTTGTCAAAGCAAACAAGGTTTAATTGTCCACAAACATTGATTCTTTGGGGGCTGATGCAAAATATGCCTTTCTTTTTCAGCCTCCTTTGAGCATAAATAATACCCGTGGTGAGAGCTGCAGGTAGAGCAGGAGGAACTGCAATTGTGATGACATCCATAGCTTTCTTCACCACCTCTTCAGAAGGTTCCTGGAAGATAAAATTACTCTTTAGCTATCATACAGAAATTGGTAATAAATGCCTTTGGCCACATGATTGCCTATAATTTACTTCACTGGATGAAATTCCTAGAAACGATATGAGTGGATTAAAGGGTAAACATGTTTGTGACTCACTGGAGTCACTGGGATGAAGTTCCTAGAAATGATATAAGCAAATCAAGGGGTAAATGTGTTTTTGACTCTCAATATATTTTGCAAAAGCACAAGAAAAGCCTTGAATAGAAAAATAATGTGATCATCAAAGAGCATTGTGCCAACTTGCAATGACCTTACCACTATGGGTATCTCAGCTTTATTTTAAATTATTTCTTTAAAATCCAGACAATTCTATATTCTAGGAATAAATAAACACAACTTGAAAATAAAAAATGCAGTGTAATGAACATTGTGCAAGAGTAGAAACAAATTAATAAATATGCTTATTCCATTAATCTAACCATTGCTATGGAGCACAGTGATCAACTGCTTTTACTTCAAAAATGGAAGTACAAAAGCAAATTTCAGTGTCTTATATTATTTCCCAGGTTATAACCCATATTGTAGAGCATAGGTTCCCAAAATTGTTTAGCTTTCCTCTCCCCTCACTATACAAGAAACCAAAATCACTCTATTGCCATTGAAAACTTTTTTCTTTAAGGAAAATTAAAGTAACCCCACCTTACTACATGCCAGACAACCACTCCCTGGATTATTCACCTGCTCACTCAGGGATAGGTTCATCCACTTGGGGAAGGAAACTCCATGAATAGCAATTCCATCACAGGTTAATAAATGTGAGGACCTCGAAAATTTGGCAACAGAAAGATTTTCTGAACATGAGAATATCAAAAGTTAATGAAAAATCAAAAGCATAATAAATTCAAGGTGTTTCTGATAGTGCCCACCCATGCAGCATGTGTTATGCAAAAACATGAAAAGGTCAAAAGTGGAAAAAGTTTAATAACTTTGCTAGAGTCAGATCAACATTCAGTATAAATAAGTGAAGTAAGTCAGAAAAAGCATAAACAGAGGCTGATTTCACTTACCTGTGGTATATGGAACAACTAGATGAAAAATGTAATAAATGTAACGAAAAGGGAATGCTTAGATCACCCCTGCCCCCAGAATATAGGAAGGAAGAAGGAGGGGGAAATGAAGGAGAGAGGAAGATAAGAAAGGAAAGTAATGGGTTAGAGGGTCACAGTCCTAAGGTATACTGGTAATGTGAGAGTGTAGTACAACTCTATAACCAAAGCATGGATTCAACAATATTAAAACATGAGATCTAAATAAAATCACTGAACTTTGAAATGTGCTTGTTGTATAGGTGGCAGGCAGAGATTGGGGAAGGGAGTTGGAGTGAGCATGAAAACACCAATGGAGAGAAGTTGACATTGATGGTGAGTATGGTGTTATCATATTGTATGCCAAAGACTCATTGATTAATAACTTTGAAAATTCTGCCCCTTCCATTTAAAATAACTAAATTATAAGAGACTAATGTGCAGGTTATTTATGCATCTATTTAAATATACCCATGTCTAGATATGCACATTTAAAGAACAAAAGTAACTTACCCCACTCAGCACATAGACGCACAAAGTATAGATCATTCCGATGGTGGCTGTTCCCACGAGGCACAAGAGAAATCTGATAGCATCCCTGTAGAGCTTAAAATTCATAGGCTTGGGGTAGAGAATGGATCTCACAAGGTCTCCTTTTGCAGTGTTGAATCCTGAAGTAGTAAACACAGACCGCATACTGTCAGGTGTTCTTATAAACCTCACATTTCCTTTGCTTTTTTCTAGCTAGAAACAGTGTTCAAACCCAAATGCAATTAAATAATAATTGGTAAAAGACAAAAGTACTAGAGAAGGAAAATCATACTTGTTTCAAAGTCTATCACTTTCTAGCCACCTCTGTCTCTACTTTTAATATCAGTGCATCCTAAAGATAAGAAACCACTATGCTGGGAGAAAAGCACAGCTTTATCAAATAGAACTTTGTTCTAAGGATATATAATAGAAGTATTATATACATGCTATATACACACTTTGCTCTAATCATTTGTCATATATGTATGTATGTATGTTATGTATGTATAATGAATGGCCTAGTAACAGATTAGTAGATTCTATATTCTCCAGTGTCAGATTTTCTATTTCTAGCACTATCTAAAAATACTTAAGATTTGGGATTAGAAGAGCTGTGTTTTTGCTCCAGTTCTGTAAAAGATAAAAAATACTGCCTGTGTGATTTTGAATGACTATAGCTGGTGGTACTTAGGAACATCTCTCAACACTGTGCTTGAGGGTCACTCCCATAATACTTGGTGGTGTGGTACCAGGGATGGAACCCAATCAGTCCTCCCACATGAAAAATATGTTCAGCCCATTGAGCTCTCTCCCTTCCCCTCTCTCTTTTCTTCCCCTCTCACTTTGACTTTGATTTTTCAGAAGACTACTTAAATTATGTGGACCTCCACTTATTTATGTGCAGAATGAAGACAGTAGGCATCTCTAATCTGTTGGGATGATATGTAGTAATTATATACAAAATGCAGAGTATATAAACAGTAGTTACTGTTATCAATATTATTCCTAATAATAAGGTATATAACAACTTAATTCACATTTAAAAGATACAGATTTATGAAGCTATCTAAAGATTGTCTCTACTTGGTCAATATAAGGAATTAGAAAAACAAAATGAAGTATTGTGTTTAAAAAAGTTGGGGGGATGGGCTGAAGAGATAGCATGGAGGAAGGGCTTTTGCCATGCATACAGAAGGATGGTGGTTCAAATCCCGGCATCCCATACGGTCTCCTGAACCTGCCAGGAGCGATTTCTGAGCATAGAGCCAGGAGTGAACCCTGAGCACTGCCAGGTGTGACCCAAAAACCAAAATAAATAAATAAATAAATAAGAAGAAGAAGAAGAAGAAGAAGAAGAAGAAGAAGAAGAAGAAGAAGAAGAAGAAGAAGAAGAAGAAGAAGAAGAAGAAGAGAAGAAGAAGAAGAAGAAGAAGAAGAAAGGAATGATACCAACTAACCAGTCTGTAGGACCACTGCACTGACAGGCTCGGAACAAGCTCTGTTGGCCTGGATCACCTCTGTTCCACAGAAGAGGACGTGCCGTTTATAATCCACTTCATTCTGTGTCTTCCAAGACACTGAAGTATCCATCTTGGGTAATGGAGTTTTAGTCACTGGAATGCTTTCTCCTACAGAAAACAAGGATCTCATATTGTGAACTAGTTTGCCTTAGTCGCTTAAAATTTCTTGCAGCCTGTGAGGGCCTCATGGGGCTGGGACAACCCTGGGAATGGGGGATACGGAGAAGTGTAAAATAAAAATCCACAGCTTGTGAGATCACACAAGGCACCCTATTTCTAAACCCATGCAGCCAGGTCTAAAGAAGCAGCGTAGTAGCAAAGAAATAATACACCAAGCTGATGTCAGTCAGGAAAAAGCCAGAGTCAGTCTGCTTTTGGCCTTTATATCTCTCAAACTTCACCAAAAGCCAGACTGCTTTTCTTTATTAAACCAATACCCAAAACACAGGAGAGAGGGAGGTTGAGTGAGAGACAAAAGTACCTATACAGTGGGCTTTTACATATCAAAGGAAGAGCTTTAAGGAAGGAGGAAGTTGGGGGAAAGCCTCTGTCTTGGGCTAATAGCTGAGTGTCCTTCTAAGGAAAGAGCATAGTTCTTGTTTTTCAAGAGCTTTGTTGTCTAATGAAAGAAATGGACCTGTCAGTAGCTAGTTTATACCATATTATAAATACTAAGGGAATTGTAAAATCAAGCATGGGGGCTAGAAATCACTATCTGGGCACTGTCACTAGTGCAGTCTAGATTGTGTGGTGTCAAAATAAAGAACCATGAGAATTATGTAGGAACTAAAGCATGCAGAGGCCTTTTGAATGTGTATCAGTGTTTGTCCTTGGGTCCTTGTGACAGAAGGAGAATGGGGAGACTTAACTCTGAACCAGGAAAAGCAGATTATATTTATGTGCAAGATAAGGGATGAATAGAAGTCTAGATAGGTCGATAGCCACACAAACATTTGGGCAACAATCAATCAAGAATCCTAGTTGGAGAGGATGAGGTCCAAACTATGTAGCTGCCAGTGAGAGTCGAAAGTGCTGGACTTGAAATATAAGGAAATAAGAGGCTACAAAATTTGGGGGAGATTGTTGTACTAGCAGGTCATGGAACAGAAGAATTCAAAATGGTTTCCTGGCATTGGATTTGGGGAAACAGGCAGAAGGGAATAATTATCCAACAGAGAGCAAAGGGAAAAAAATTTTCAGTCACCAAGAATTGAATGTCTTGGGAGATGACTATGGTGAAATGCCTTCTAGGTGTTTAAATATTTATATAAATCTGGAGTTAAGATTCATCAGATTTGAAAGGATAAAGGCCATGGAAAGAGACAAGATTGTGCAGCCAGCAAGAATAGAATTTAAAAAAAAAAATAAAAGTAAAAACACAATAAGTATCCCTGAGCAGCAACAAGGTTCTAGGAGCTCTTAGAGTAAGGAAGTTGGCTAGATTTGTCAGTAGTAGGAGAATTTAGAGGCATAGCTTAGTTCTGAAACAATCAAGAAACGGTCAGAATAGTAATATGCAGAAGGTAGGTCAAGAAGAGCACAAGTAACTCTTTGGCCAGTGCAGTGGGTGAGGCAGATTATAGCATGTTGTAAGTGCTAAAACAAAACGGTAAATAAAGCTGAGGAAAAAAAGTATGGATGATTTGATTCTGAGGAATGCAACCTAAACTGGCCTTTTCAGAGTAAAAGTTATCAAGTCAGAGATGTTCCTGAGGATAGGTCTATTCTGACTTTGCAAACTTGTGTTTGGCTTTGCAAAATTCCCCATATAAAATAATTGTGCTTTTGCAGTTAATGGATATTTTTATTTTTTGGAAAGAGAAAGCTCATCTGCCACGCTATATCTTTGTAAGTTCACACTGTGTTCCTATCTCCATTTTCTAGTCTTGAGAATCTACTGGAAAAGGGGATTTGATTTGGGCTTTAATGGAAGACACAGTAGAATGCGTTTTCACAGCATCTCAAATCCTTTTTGAAAAAGATGTCATGATTCATTTTTATCTCACAGAAATGATGGTATACCTATTTCCCCCAAGTACTTATGCAGGTGAGGTTGCAAAGCATTGCAAGTTTGAACAATTACTTGGTATCTCTGGACCTCAGTTTGCCTATCTGAGAGGCAATGGCCTGTATGTTTTTTCCAGTTACAGAATACCACTTAAAGATGAAATATTCATGGCTAGAGAGACAGTCCAGCAGGTAGGACACTTACCTTACATGCTGCTGAACTGTGCTCATTCCCCAATATCCCCTATGATTTTCTGAACCCACCAGGAGTGATTCCTGAGTGCAGAGGCAGGAGCAACTCCTGAACATCGCTAACTATGACCCCCAAGCCAAAAATGAAAGTTTAAACTATCCAGGACTGGTAAATCAAAGTAGCTAAATTGTCAAACCCTGCCTCATTAGTTAACATTTTCAAGCTATGGTTTAAAGATCCTGGATAGAATCTTTATATTTCAAGATGTGTGTGTTTCAAGATTGGCTTCAAACCTCCCAGTTAATCAGATGACAGATTTTATATAAAAATGCTAAATACAAAAGTCACAGATGATTCTGAAACATTGAATGATCTCTAAAATCGTTGTAGATGAAATGCCAGGACAGCAATCATTCTTTATTGGAGAAGGCTGAATATAAGAACCAGGGCCTGAAAGGATAGAATAGTGGATAGCATGCTTGGTTTGCATACAGCCAACCTAGGTTTAATGCCCACATCATTTTGGTCCTCTGAGCACTGCCAAAAGTGACTCCTGAGGGAATATTCAAAAGTAATCCCTAAACATCTCTGGGTGAACCCCTCCACCCAAATACAAATGCACAAAAGTAAGTCAGCTCTGCGCATAATTGGGTGCTGAAAGGGGGTAAAGTGATATGCATGATAATCTTTCAGTAATAATATTGCAGACCTTGGTTCCTACAAGAAAAAAGGGAGAGATAGAGAAGGAAAGTGTTTGCCATAGTGACAGGCTAGGGGGAGAGGTGTTGGTAACTGGATAACTTGGGACTTGATGGCAGAAAATGAACACTGGTGATGAGATGGGTGTTGAAATAAAGTATGCCTAAAACTCAATGTTTTCTTAAAAATGAATCAGCATTCATTTGAATTCTCAGGATCAACAGAAAGGCTGGTTTAAACTCCTGGGTAATGGAATGTGCCTCCAGCAGCCCCAGCAATGCCAGTATCATATAGGTGGAGGAAGAACTTGGCA
This sequence comes from Crocidura indochinensis, assembly GCA_004027635.1. Taxonomy (NCBI): domain Eukaryota; kingdom Metazoa; phylum Chordata; class Mammalia; order Eulipotyphla; family Soricidae; genus Crocidura; species Crocidura indochinensis. The sequence goes on along the minus strand of PVKC010007013.1, from coordinate 19,289 downwards.
AGACTTTTATAGGCTGGTAGCCTTGCAATAGAATTCTACCTGTCAGCATGCCTTCATTTACCACACAGCTTCCATCCATCAGAATGGCATCACATGGCATCTGTACTTTGTTCCCTGTCAAAATTAATAGATCTCCAGGCACCAGGAAGCGTGATTCTATCTCCTGAACTCCAGCTGAAAGTGAGAGAGACAAAGTTGTCAGGTTTTGAGGTTGTTGGGTTTTTTTCCTTCATAAAACCACATACAGCTATTCCCTAAATTGGAAAGCAACAAAAAGGCAAGCCAAGTATTGTATGTTTTGTTTTGATTTGAATAAATGTTCTCCTCAACATTGAGTCCAAATCTGGGAACTAAGTAAATAAATAAATAAACTTTATTTATATAAAATTTAAAATTTGAGGAAGGAAAAAAAGTAAGTAAAATTAACTACCTAATAAATGAGGTATTCTGACAGATTCAGGAAACATTTCTGAAACTTATGGACAAAAGAACACAATTCCTTTAAAGAGAAAGATCTGTAGCAAATAACTATAGGGAAATATCCAGATATATTAAGAGATAGTTACATTACAAAGTTAAAATGGCATAAAATTTATAGCAAGTGACTTGTTAACCAGTCTATTTTATTTGTTGTTGTTTCTCACTTGAATTTTTCTTTTTTAATATTAATTTCTATATTTAAGCATCATGGTTAAAACATGTTCGTAATTAGAACATAATTAGAGTAGGCATAAAATGCACACCCTCTTCACTCGTGCAACTTTCCCATCATAATATCTCCTATTTCTGTCCTCCCCCTCTCTCCTGCCTGTCTCTGAGACAGGCATTGTCTTTCTCTCTCTGTCAGTCTCAAAAATGTTGCTAGTGAAGTTATTACTCTAGCTGCACATAAACTTTGTGGCAGGCTACAAAAGTAATGCATAAGTATCAATGGACTTCTTATACACAAATAATGATAAAAAACAGACATTTTTTTTTTAAATCCCATTCATAATAGCACCACAGAAATTCAACTACCTTGGAGTCAAGTTAGCTAAAAACTAAATAACCTATACAAAGAAAACTATAAAACATTGCTTTAATAAATAAAAGAAGACTCAATGAAATGGAGACATCTATCCTGTTTATGGATTGGGATGATTAACATAATTATAATGACAATACTCCCTCAAAGCATTATACAGATTTAATGCAATCCCTCTAAGGTATCTCTCTAAGGACACCCACAACATTCTTCAAAGAAGTGGGTCAAACACTCTTGAAATTCATTTGGAATAATAAACACCTCAAAATAGCTAAAACACCCCTGAGGGGGAAAATGGGAGGCATCACTTTTCCAACTTTAAATTTATTACAGCAATAATCATTAAAACAACATAGTACTGGAATAAAGACAGACCCTCAACTCAATTGAATTGACTTGAGTATTCAGAGAATGTTCCCCACACATACAATCTTTCATAAATAAATTAATCTTTCATAAAGGGACAAGAAATGCAATATGGAGCAAGGAAAGCCTCTTCAACAAATGATTTTGGGACAACTGGTTAGCCACATGCAAAAAAGTGAGTTCAGGCTTCTATCTAACACCATGTACAAAGGTCAAATCAAAATGAATTAAAAACCCAAATATCAGACTTTAAAACTATAAGGTATAAGAAGAAAGCATAGGCAAAACACTCCAGGGCATTGAGACTAAAGTCATCTTTCAGGAAGAAACACCACTATCCAAACAAGTGTAAGCAAGATAAATAAGTGGGATTACATCAAACTGAGAAGCTTCTGCAATTCAAAGGAAACAGTGACTAGGGTAAAAAGGTCACTCACAAAATGGGAGAAACTATTTACCCAATAATCATCATACAAGGGACTAACATCTAAGATATACAAGGTACTGACAGAACTTAACAAGAAAAAAATCTAACCCCATCAAAAAAAAAAAAAATGGGGAGAAAAAATGAACAGACATTGCCTCAAAGAAGAAATACAGATGGCCAAAAGGCATATGAGGGGGCCGGAGAGGTGGCGTTAGAGGTAAGGTGTCAGCCTGGCAAGCGCTAGCCAAGGAAGGACCATGGTTCGATTCCCCGGCATCCCATATGGTCCCCCCAAGCCAGGGGCAATTTCTGAGCACTTAGACAGGAGTAACCCCTGAGCATCATATGGGTGTGGCCCAAAAAACAAATAGACAAACAAACAAAAAAGGCACATGAAAAAATACTACATATCACTAATCATCAGGGAGTTGTAAATCAAAACAAAATTGAGATATTATGACTGGCAGACATCACAAAGTACAACCAGTGCAGAATGGATTTGCGGAGAAAGGAGCTCTCAATCACTAATGATGGGAAGGCCATCTAGTCCAACCTCTCTGGAAAACAATATGGATATTTCTTTAAAAATAAGATATTGTTTGACTGAAAGTTCAAGGCTGGGATATCATCGATGGGACTACTGAGAATTCTGTTTATGGGTGATTATCCTTCCACTGTAACTTAACCTTGTCCTCTTTCTTTGTATCTTTGTTCTCATAATTAAAAATAAAATATAAAAAAATACAAAATCTTAAAGTTAAAAAAAAATAGGACATTGAGTTCCCCTATGATCCAGCAATACCTCTCCTATGAACAAAATACAAAAATGCCCTCTGCACCCCTATGTTCACAGCAGCACTATTTACAATAGCCCAAACCCACATGATGGAATACTACTCAACTGTTAGAAAAATGGTCACAAAATTTGCCTATACATGGATGAATATAGAGACTATATTGAGTGAAATAAGTTAGAAGGAGAGATATAAACAAAGAATAGTCTAACTCATCTTTGGGAATTAAGAAAAATAAAAGACAGCATATTAATAATTTCCAGAAATGATAGAGATGAGGGTCAGAGTTTTTAAATGTTCACACTTATATTAAGAAAAATGAGGTTTAGAGAGATAATATGCTGAACACTTGTTCCACATGCAGGAGACACTTATTTAATCCCTGGCACTATCTGGTCCCCTGAGCAAAGCCAACAGAGAGTCCCCAATTCTTGACAGGGAAGTGGTAGAAGTCTCTAAATACTTCTGTGGTATGCTCCCTCCAAAGAACAACAACAATAACAACAACAAAAAAGTCAATTTTCCCCTTCAAAGCAAGAAGCCTGGTTCATTTCTGATTCCCTTTCTTATTCAGCCTCACTGAAGAAAATTACCAATGTATATTAAAATAAACTAAAATGGGGGCCGGAGAGATAGCATGGAGGTAAGGCATTTGCCTTGCATGCAGAAGGACGGTGGTTCAAACCCTGGTATCCCATATGGTTTTCCGAGCATACCAGGAGTGATTTCTGAGTGTAGAGCCAGGAGTAGCTCCTGAGCACTGCCGGGTGTGACCCAAAAACTAAAAAAAAATTAAAATAAACTAAAATGAGTTCAATAGCGTACATTTGTGGTTTTCTAGAGAGAATTAGAGCTATGGATCATATAAGGATATACTTATCTTTTTTCTTAATGCACATCTCATCTAATTCTATTCTATTGCTTTGGGCAGTGAAAAATCCCTTAATAATGTATAGAGTTAGTGCCTCAATTTTGATTTCCAATAAACTAGAGTTCTTTAAATAAATGGCTGGTTACAAGACTAGATCAAGAAACATATATTAGCTAAATTCTGTGCCATTAATAGTGATGCTCAGAAAAAAACAAAATCAACTTATAGAATTCTGGCTGTCTAAATATGCAACAATTTGAGTCTCAAAGTAAATAGTAAACAACAAACTAATGCAACAGATGAACAAGGTTCATGAATTCATAAAGACCTACGTAATGTATGAATAAATGAAGAAAAACATGTATCTTTGTCATAAAATGGCAATTAATATAGAAGGAAGGATAAAATTAGAAAATCATCATTTGGCAACTATCAAAGTAATCATTAAGTTAGGCACAAAATATTAATGAACTAAAATTAGTGGGTAAAAGTTTGATGAAGATGGTTTATTTATATAGTCTCTAAGTGTCTCTCAACAAAATAACTACTAATTACAAAGGGGAAAGAGCAAATTTACAATTAAGAAACCTGGCAGAAACCATTTAATTAAGTAAACCCAGTTAATGTCACCAGTAATAGGACAAATTTAAATTATATACCACCTGAGAGGAAATGGTAAGAACATAGTATTTTCTCTGATATCCTGCCCAAATTGCTTGACCTGAAGTTAACTACAAGGGAACATCAGACTAGCCAAATTAAGAGACATTCTACAAAACGAGTTGAAAAAGTCAAGGTCACAAAAATCAGTAAAAGACTAAAGTCAGTAAAAACTCTGTGAGATCCTGAATCCTTTCTAATAAATCATTTTGAGTGACAAGTGGAAATTTCAAATGGTCTAAAGCAGTCATTAATATTAACTGAGAATATGAACTTCTGATACTGACAGTTATACTGTCATTTATGTAGGACAATGTTTTTGTCTTGATGATATATATATATATATATATATATATATATATATATATATATATATTGGTTTTTGGGTCACACCCTGCAGTGCTCAGGGGTTATTGCTGGCTCCATGCTCAGAAATTGCTCCTGGCAGGCACGGGGGACCATATGGGGCACCGGGATTCGAACCGATGACCTTTTGCATGAAAGGTAAACGCCTTACCTCCATGCTATCTCCCGGGCCCCTGTCTTGATGATATTTGTACTAATATCAGGGCAGGTCAAGTTGTCATGGAGCAATACTATCACATAATTCAAGAAAAACAGTTGTTGAAACTATGCTTGAAACTTTTCTATAAGTTACAATCTATTTAAGAGACATTGATAAATTTGAAATCCATCTGGGATAAATATATGTATAACAATACTGCTCATCTATCTAATTAGAAAAATATGTTTTCAACAGGTTTTATTGGCAAGGCTGGAGGAAACAGGTCTCCCATACATTTATGGTGCAAAAAAAGACGGATACATTTTCTATGAAAATACACTTGGCAATATGTATTTGACTTATTTACTCAAAGTATATATATGCTTTCTCTCATTCATTCGAACCTTCCTTACAGCTTATCAACTTTCTAAAAGTTAGTAGGCTGGGCTATTACAGAATACTTTCATTTGTTTCCTTGGTATTTTGTTCCTCTGTTAAGTATCTAGAAGTCATAGTTTCATTCATATATTTTGTATTTTGTATGTTTTTTTGTTTGTCTTTGATTGTTTCAATTGATGAGATAAATATGGTCCTTTCACCTTGGCTATATGTGAATTTTCACCTTCTAAAAATGTTTTGGTGATTTTGCTATTTTAAATAGAACATTTTGCATATACAAGTGAAACAATGGACAAGATATGATCACGGAACCATATGTTTCATTCATCAGGGGTGGCGAACAAGTTTGATACAAAGAGCCAAATTTTTAAACTGTGAGAGTCAGAGAGCCACACCACTCAGTGACCTGCCAAAACAGACAAACACTCACACAAAAGCATACAATTTTAACAATAATATATGAAACACATACTGCATTTTGCCATTTTGAGTGAGGGTAAAAATCCTGTTCACTACCCCTATTCAAGATTAATGATCATTAACTCATTGAATCTTATCCTCAACTGTTTGACCACCTCCTTTTCCCTGAATTATTTTGGAATTATTCCAAAATTATCTTTTTTCAAATATATTTTATTTAAACATCTTGATTACATACGTGATTGTGTTTGGGTTTCAGTCATGTAAAGAACGTCACCCATCACCAGTGCAACGTTCCCATCACCATTGTACCAAATCTCCATTTAACTTAAAATATTTTAGTATATTTCTAAAATGCATTACTTTTTCAATGTATTTATCATTCTAAGTTTTCACTTAAAGTCTTCAATTATAAAATTTTCAAATTTTCTTAGCTGAACCATAGACATTTATATGAAATATCATATATTTTTAAATAATATTCTAGCTTTTTGCACATTTTTGTGAGGAAAGAAGTAGCTTTTTTTTATAAAAGTAGCTACTTTTATATTTATTATATATCATTAGAATTATTTAACAAGTTTTTCTATTTCTTGCACTTCTTGTAAATTGGACAGATAAATATGACTTTGGTTTTTTGTTAAGAGAATCTATAGTTGGTCAGGTAAATATGACTTTGGTTTTTGGCAAGATAAAATATCTGTTTGGTTTTTGGAGAAGGCATAACTGGTGTTACTTAGGAGCTAGTCCAGGCTCAGTGGTCGCTCTCAGTAGTACTGTGGCACATGCGGTGCCACAGTGTATGGTACATGTGAGCTCAGAGATTGAACTCAGGCCTTCTGCATGCACGACATGTGTTCTGCTTAAATTTTGTTCTTCTTGTGAGACATGTACATGATTGTCTTTTTTCCGTTATTTTAAAAGACATCAACTTTGGAACTGGAGTGATAGCACAGCAGGGAGGGCATTTGCCTTGCACACAACTAACCCAGATTCAATCCCCAGCATCCCATATGGTCCCTCGAGGCTTACAGGAGTAATTTCTGAGTCCAGAATCAGGAGTAACCCCTAAGCGCAGCCTGTTGTGCCCTCCATACAAAAAAAGACATCAACATTATATATACAATATATTTATATTTATTAGGAGTTTGTGGGGCCGGGTGGTGGCGCTGGAGGTAAGGTACCTGCCTTGTCTGTGTTAACCTAGGACGGATCACGGTTCGATCCCCCGGTTCCCCATATGGTCCCCCGTGCCTGCCAGTAGCGACTTCTGAGTGAATAGCCAGGAGTAACCCCTGAGCGTCACCCGGTGTGGCCCAAAAACCAAAAAAAAAAAAAAAAAAAAAAAAAAAAAAAAAAAAAAAGGAGTTTGAAATTTTTACTTGGATCAAGACAATTCATATCTGAGATGAAATATATTATTTCATATGTGAAGTAGAATGATTCAAAGGAAAAATATTATTCCTAAATTATTTCAAGAATAAAAAGAACAATGTAGTGATATATTTAACAAAATAGATGTATTTTTCAATCATGATATTTTATCTTAAAATTAATCAAAAATATTATGAGACAAAAATGCATACAAAATTTTGAACTTGCAAAATGATTGCTTAAGGATATTAGTAAATAAGGTACAGTGAGGACAGAAGGAGAACAAATCGAGTTTGAGGGTTTTATTTTTTTTCCTTTTTTTTTAATTTTTTATTTTTTTGGTTTTCCGTTAGTGCTCAGGGGTTACTCCTGGCTCTATGCTCAGAAATCGCCCCTGGCAGGCACGGGAGACCACATGGAATGCTGGAATTTGAACCACGGTTTTTCTGCATGCAAGGTAAACGCCTTACCACTGTGCTATCTCTCCGGCCCCTGGGGGTGTTAATTATTGTGGTTTTTATCATGTTTTAGCAATTGTGTTAATGATCCAGTATCATACTTTAAATATAGTCTGGTTACTGTAAATAAAATTTACCTAAATGAAGCTGTCTCTTTAAAAGGTAAAAAGATCACAAGTTGCTTATCCCATTAAGTAAACTACACAAGATCTATCATGGTGGAATTAAAGTTTAATGGCTAACAGAAAGAAAAAGAGAAAAGGATATGGGAAGGAGAGAGGCATAGTGACTAAGAGGGAAATACTTGCTAATTTTTCAAGTGCAGTCCAATAATGTTATAATCTCATCTTATCTTGAATAAAAATAATACAAAGACAATAGAGTAGTTTAAATAGTCAAATAATAGAACTTACCTTTCCTCTCACATATTGAAATGGTAATACAGTTGTGTGACTCAACTAGACGGTGGAGCCTCACAGATTGCTGAAAAAGAAGAGAAAAACGGGGGGAAATTTTTTCCACTTGAGGCTAGAGCTCAGATATTTTTCAATAAAGATCTAGTCAACTGAAAAGGCAGTTTGTACTTTAAACAGAAAGAAAATTCCCAGCATGTTCTATACTCTTAAAATAATTTTGTATAGCCATAAATTTGGATTCAGTACTTTAAGGCTACAACAAAAACATTCATCATATACTGAAAAAACTTCAAAAACTAAGCATTACTTCAAAATCAAATAGCTAATCTATAATATCATAAGGAGTTGGAGGTCTGCTATTTTCTCAGAGTAATTCTTTTTCTAATTTATGAAGAATGTGGAATATCTTCGATAACTCAATAGTGAACAAAACTTTAAATGGAATAAATTTTATCTGATTTTAAGTTTATTGAATAATTATTGAATCCTATGTCACCTACCTTAATTTTAGGAGAGGTAGATTTGAACTTCCAGTCACTGAGTAAATCAGACACTGACTGATTTTGTCATTTGAAGCATTCCCTAATTCTCATAACTTCAAATCATATACTTGAATAATTTTCCCTAACGATTTTTATTATAATATATAAGGACAAAGTATGTCTACTAGCACCTCATTATTTTATTACTTCGTTCATTCACTCAACGTTTACCAAACATATTACAAGCCAAAAATTACTTCACGGGATAGGTATAGAATGATCAGCCAAAGAGCTATGGTTCTTAATACAAAATAATTCACAACCTACAGAGGAAAATGCATTTAGTGAAATAATCACCTTCACAAATGTATCATCAAAACCATTAATAAGGAAAAACAAGGTGATCTGGAAAAAATATATAACAAATTGAAACCTGTACAATTTTTAAAGAGCTGTTATAGAAATAAATAATACATTGCCTCTATAAATCTGGAAATGAAAAAGAACATTTGAACTTAAATGCATATCTATTTTTAAATTACTAGTTTCTACACATTTAGAATGCAATTATATGCAATTATAAAAATAATGAAGTATTAAAATAAAATAGTATAAAATAACTATACTCATACAAAAAGACTCTGGGATATTATTACTATTAATAATCAAATAAGTTTAAATAATGCAATTACATTCTTTTTGATAGGAATAAAACTATCTTGATTTGTATTTGTTAATTTCTCTAGGAGATTTTTTTATTTTGGGGCCATACCCGGTGACACTCAGGGATTACTTCTAGCTATGCTCTCACTCCTAGTTTGGGGGACCATATGGGATGCTGCCAACTAGGTTCATTTCCTATCACCCCATCTGTTCAACCAAAAACCCTACTAATTGACCTTTCTTAGCACAGCCCTAAGCACAGCCAGGTATGCCCCCAAATCAAAAATCAATATATAATATCAGCAACAGACCAACCACACAATAAAAACAAATGAAAGATAATTTATAATATAATTCACAGTATAAGAAATACAAATAGCTTCAAACTTGAGCAAATGCTCAACTCATAAAATAAAAATTGGCATTATCGTTATGGAATACTATTCCCATTTATATAAAAAGTGATAAAGAAACAAATAATTATTGTTCATGAAGTATAAACTGGTATTGCAGTCAAAGTGCTGCTTGATAATATCTACCAAAATGATATACCTATGTTATGATGAATATTTAAAATATATACATTTTACAGCCTCATAAATAAGTCTACATATCTGTGTATATGCTAGATACATAATAATGCAATAAAATTTCTATTCACTTATAATTTATAAACACTTATGTTTATATGTGTGAGAAAGCAAACTGCAAAATTCCTTTTGTTTGTTTTTTTGGGGGGGTCACACCCGGCAGTGCTCAGGGGTTACTCCTGGTTCTGCGTGCAGAAATAGCCCCTGGCAGGCACGGGGGACCATATGGGTCACCGGGATTTGAACCAATGACCTTTTGCATGAAAGGCAAACGCCTTACCTCCATGCTATCTCCCGGGTCCCTAAAATTCTTAATGCAAAATTGCTTTAATAGCAAAAGGCTGAAAGCAACCTAAATATTCAGCCATGTAAGACTGTTTGTAGGTGTTTGGGGGTTTATTTATTTATTTTGTTTTTTGGACCAACCCAATGATGCTCAGGAGTTACTCCTGGCTCTGTGCTTAGAAATCACTCCTGATTCCGGGACCATATAGGATGCCAGGGATCAAAGCCAGGTTCATCCTGGGTCAGTCACATGTAAGGCAAATGTCCTACGACTGTGCTATCATTTCAGCCCATTTTTAGTTTTTTGGCACATCTAAAGATATTATGATTAAGAAAAAACTGTAAACGCAGAACAGTATATACAGAATATATTTCCACTTATGTGAAATTAATTGTATTGTTTTGTATTTCCAACATATACATTATTTGGTTTCATTTTAAAGTATTAAAAGAAGATCTGTAAGGCATAATGGGATCAAGTTGAAGGGATATTTACTTTTACCTTTTTTTTTTTTGGCTTTTGGGTCACACTCGGCAGTGCTCAGGGGTTACTCCTGGCTCCATGCTCAGAAATTGCTCCTGGCAGGCACTGGGGACCATATGGGGCACTGGGATTCGAACCGATGACCTTTTGCATGAAAGGCAAATGCCTTACCTCCATGCTATCTCCCAGGCCCCAAGAGATATTTACTTTTAATTTATACTATTTCTGTATAAACTTTTTATTATGTCCATATATTATTCCTTCTATTTAAACAAAATCATTTAACAAGATTTTTTTTATTTTAAAAGTATTGGATTGTCAAATAAAATGGATTAAATCCCTTAATATCAGACCTGAATCCATAAGTTATAGTGATAAAAACAGGCATAACACTCCATGATATTGAAGCATAGTTTTGTGATATTGAAAACTTTTCACCAAAGTGCTCAAAACTATTGGCCAGCCAAATGAAAGCAAAGATAAACAAAGCTGGACTACATCAAGCTTAGAAGCTTCTCTATACCAAAATAAATAATGACATCCACAGACTGAAAGAAAATATCTTTTCACTACTTGTCTGATAAAAATGGAGAAAAGAGATGTCTAGAAACTTCCTGTGAGAAGACATACATATGGCCAAAAGACCCCACATTATTTATCTCAGGGAAATGCAATTTAAAAAATAAATAAATAAATTTCTGACACAAATGGGTATTGGCACACATCATGAAAAACAGAAACAACCAATGTTGGATGTGGGGAAAGGGAGATATTCATTCACTGGTGGTGGAAATGCTAATTAGACCAGCCATCATGGAAAACATTGTGTGCACTTCTTAAAAAACTGGAAACTGAACTTCCATATGACATAGAAATTTCATTTTTTTAGTGTCTACTCCAAAAGACTTGACATTTATTAATATATATACACCAAATAAAGATAAAATATATATAAAGCAATCACTAACAAGCTCGAGAGACACATTGACAGCAACACAATAGTAGTAAGGAACTTTAACACATCACTGTCACCAAAGGATAGATTAACCAGAAGGAAAAATCAATAAGAAAACAACAGTCTTTAATGAGAAGTTGAAAAGGCTAGACTAAATAAACACTAAAGATGCACATACAAACCCCTGAAAACATATATAGACTGCTTGCTGCACAAAACAAGTGTCAATAAAATCATGAAGATTGATACCACATTAAGTATCTTTAAAGTCAGATACTTTCAGTTAGAAAACTATTATAAAAAAAGAAAGTTGAAGGACTTGAGCAATAGGATAGCAGGTTTTATCTGTGTGCTCTTTAGACCCAGTTCCCACATGTTCCCCTGAGCACAGAAGTAGGAATTAGCCCTGAGGATGTCCAGATTTGGCCCCAAAACAAAACAAACAAAGCAAAGGTGAAAAAAATATCATTTTTTAAATTTGGACGTTAGACATTTGGAGACTGAAAATATCCTATGATAAGTATAGTGTCAAGGGATAAATTAAAGAAAAAATAAAATAATTCTCCAATACAAATAAAAACAAAAACTTTGGCTGTCAGAACATATGGAAAACACACACACACACACACACACACACACACACACACACACACACACACACACACACAGCAATGCCAAAGGGAAGTTCACAGCAATGCATCTTACATCAGGAAAGAAGACAACTCAAACTATTTAGCTTCAAATATAAAGTAAATTGAAAAAGTACAGCAACTGAACTCCAAACAAAGTGAAAGAAAGAAAAATAATAAAAATTTGAGCAGAATCAAACGAACTAAAAATCAGGGAGACAATACAAAAGATTAGTAGTATGAAGAGCTAGTTATTTGAAAAATTAAATACAATTCATGGATCCCAAGCTAGACTCATGAAGAAAATAATTCTAATAAATGAAATAAGAAATTAGAGGAGAGAGAATATAACAGATATCCCAGAAATACAAAAGATCATTAAAGACAACTATGAGCAATTCTATTTCAATAAATAGGAAAACATAAAAGGGCACAATTTTCAGAATCATACAACCTCCTGAGGTTGAATCAGAAGAAAATGGAAAATCTGAATAGACCAATTAAAGCAAAGAAATCGAGGTGATCAAAAGTCTCCCTTAAATAAAAGTTCAGGTGGATTTATTAATAAATTCTATTAAGCCTTTTAAAAATGATCTCTTACATATACTCGCTATTTTCCTCCAAAAACTTGAGATTAACAAAATTCTTCTAAACAGGCATCAAGCACACAAAAAGAAAATTACTAACCAATATCTCTGATAAATATAGAGGCAAATACCCTCAACAAAATATCAGTGAACCAAGTTCAATACATCATAAGGTTAATACATGATGACCAAGTGGAATTGAATCTGGGGATGTGAGGATGGTTCAACATATTGAAACCAATTAACATACACTACATAAACAAAGGTAAAGATCAAAATCAGTTGTTCTGAGTTTCTCAAACAGCACAGGTTCAATCCCTGATACCCCATAGATGAGCCAGAGCATCACAGGGTGTACCCCTCCTCCCTCCAAAACATACACACACACACACACACACACACACACACACACACACACACACACACACACAAATGATCTTATCACCAGATGCCAAGAAAGCCTCTGACAAAAGTTAAGATGCTTTTTATGATAAAACTCTCAATGACATAGAAATCAAAGGAGCTTATTTTAACAAGGTAAAAGCTATCTACAAGTAGGCCAAAGTGTTAGCACAGAGGGTAGAGCAATTGTTTTGCATGCAGCCAACCGAAGCCAGCATTCCAGTCAATATGTGATTCCCACTTATTGCAACAACGAAACTGGATGAGAATAAGAATTAACCATTTATCCTCCTTTGATAAGGTATTTTTGAACATAGTATTTGACATTTTAGACGTAGAAATTAAGCAAAGAAATGAAATAGAGATTTAAACTGGAAAAGAAGTGAAGCTATCACTATTGTATATGATAAAATACATAGAAAGTCCTTTAAAAATAAGCAGAATACTGAAAACAATGACACAATGTAGTGTAGTGATGAATTACAAAAAAATGGTTAAATTTCTGCACAAAAATTAACCGAAGAGAAAAATTGTTTTTAAATTCTATATATATTTGCATGAAAAATATAAGTACCTAAGAGTCAATTTAACAAAGCAGTGAAAAACTTACACATCGAAGTTCAAGTTGCTATGTAAAAAAAAAAAAGACATACAAAATGAGAAAATATTTTGTTTTTATGGATTGGAAGAATTATACAAGAAGTATTTTAAAAGGATTATATACTCCCAAAGCATTATACTAATTTAGTGAGATCCCCCATCAAAATGGCATCCTCCCTGTCATTCTTCAAAGACAAAAAAAGACCTCTCAAAATTTATATGGAATCATAAAACTACAAAAAAGCCAAAAAAATCATAAAAAAGAATATGAGAGGCATTACATTTCCTGACTTTAAACTATACTCTAAAACTATATAATGAACTCAATGTATTATTTGGATGAAAGGAAATGGAGTAGATTTGAGAGCTCAGAAATAAATCTTCAGATTCATGAATAGATAATTTCTAACAGAAACCAAAAGATAGTAGAAAGAAAATTTTCTTCAATAATGTTATAGATAAAACTGGTTAGACATGTATAAAGAAAAATAAAATTAAACCACTTTCACACACCATGCACAAAAGTTAACTCAAAGCAGATTCAAGATTTAGATCTTAAGCTTAAGTTCATAAAAAATGGAGAGGAAAAAAATGAACAAAAATACTTTATAAAATAGCCTTCAGAGTGTCTTCTGTGATTCAATTCAACTATGCAAAAATTAATGGAATTACATCAAACTAAAAGTCTGCATGTGAAAGAAATAATCATAAAGGAAAATAATATCCTAATGAATGGGACAAAATGTTTCTATTCCATAAAAAGACTTGACATAGGCTAATATCCTTAATTAGGGTATTATCCTAGTAAATATGATAACAGAAAAACAATCTATCACAAAATGGGACAAGAACTGAAGAGACACTTGTCAAAAGAAGACTTACAGAGTGTTCTTTTTTTTTGGGGGGGGGCAACACCTGGTGACGCTCAGGGGTTACCTCTGGCTATTCGCTCAGAAGTCGCTCCTGGTAGGTACGGGGGACCATATGGGGAACCGGGGGATCGAACCGTTGTCCGTCTTAGGTTAGCACAGGCACCTTTACCTCCAGCGCCACCACCCGGCCCCCACAGAGTGTTCTTCATTACTGATTATCAAGGAAATTAAAAAAAACGATATTACATTAATTAAAAAAAACTGACCTCACATTAATGAGAAAAATTGATCCATGTCACAATTATAAGTACTGGTGGGGAGGTGGAGCAAAAAAAAAAACTCATCTACAGTTGGTGGGGGAAAGCCTCTATGAAAACTTTGGAGATTTCTCTAAAATATTAAAAGTATAATTATTATATTATCCAGTGACTCCACTGGAAACTCCTAAGTATCTAACCCCAAAACACAAAAGCATTATTATGTATAAGATGTATAAGAACACAAAAGCATTAATTCCAAAAAAACAACTATTCACTTCAGCACTATTTCAACAGTCAAGATCTGGAAACAAATCAAATACCCGATAGTACATGAATTATTTAAATATTTATTTAAATTGCTATTTAAATAAACTATTTAAATGAGTTATTTGATCATTTGTTATTTGGATCAAGAAATTGGAGCAATGTGATACTACTTTGCTATAAGAAAAGGTGAAATTATTGGGGCTGGACAACTAACATGCCTAGAGCCTGTAATTGGTCTTTTGACAGTATGCTTCATGGGTGGAGACACCCTGTATCTCTTAGGCCAATGAAATTTTCTTTTTTTGGTTTGTTTTTAATTTTAGAATTTTTATTTTGACCAAAGTGGATTACAAATCCTTCACAGTAATATTTTAGGTACATAGTGACATTGAATCAGGGTTTTTTTCTTTCTAATTTCCCTAATGTTTGATGTGCCTATAAAAAAAAAAAAAAAGCCACACTATCCTCTCAGCCCGCCTCCTTTTTTCTCTTCTTTTTTCCTTTTAATTTTACTTATATTCTAAATAAGGGCTCTCGCTTTTCCATAGAACTTAAGTCACTTTGTTCTATCTCATATTTCTATGTCTTTTTACAAATTGAGAAAGGAAACAAACAAAAAAAAAAAAGGTGGATGGGGCCCAGGATCCAAGTGGTCTCAGAAACATTGCATGGAAAAACAAAACAAACAAACAAAAAGAAAGAGGTCAGATCTACATACCCAAGCCAAAGTCAACCACAACAGAATCAAGAGACCCAAACTATAACAAGCTAACACAAAATGAACCTGTTTCACTAGTACATAAGGGGCTAGAAATGGAGGTTTGAGATGCATGTCAGGAAATATGCTAGAGGGAGGTCAACACTAGTGATGGGAATGACCCTAATTCACTGTCACTAAATACATGAAATACAACTGTGAAAGATTTGTAATTCACAATGACCTCAATAAAAATATTTTAAAAAGATTAATTCCAACGTGAATGGAACTAGAGGAGAGCCATGTTAATGAGATAAGTAATGTGGGGGATAAGAGATAATTTCTTTCATATGTGATATAGAACAAAACAAGGTATAGTGTCTAGCAAAGAAAAGCTCTCAGAACTCTCAGAACGGAACTGAGTTAATAAGCAAGATGATAGTAGAACAGGAAAGGATATATGGACAGAGGTGGAGGAATATTGGTGCTTTTGTAGAAGGTGTGAAATTTTCCTATTTTACCTCTAAAACATAAACATTTGAGAACCATAGCACCACGGATAAGACACTTGTCTTGCATAGGTCCGAAACAGATTCATTTTCGGGCACCATTATAGTTCCCAGGATCCCACTAGAAATGATCCTTGAACACAAAGCCAGGAAGAGCAGCAGTCTTGAGCAGCAGTGTAACCCAAAACAAAAGCAAAATATCAAAGTAAATGTATATACACTCCTGTAAGATAATAGCTCCTCAATTACTAAAAATTAAGTATAAAATAAAGTGCTCAGGGAATAGCTCAAAATAAGAGTGTGTGCCTTACATGCACAAAGTTCCATATTTTATCTTGGCACCACTGCATATCTCCCTAGCATCTCTGATGTAGCCCTCAGGGCTACCTCAGCACTGTACCTGAGAAGTGAAACTTTAGGCCCACGAATCTGATGATCACTGTGAGTGGCCCTAGACTCCACTGCAAATACTGGACAGTACATTGAAATTAAGTAAAAGACTGAAAAAGATAAAAACATAATTACTAGGAACCGGAGCAGTGGCACAGTGGTAGGGCATAGCTGGAGTAAACCCTGAGCATCACTAGGTGTGGCCCCCAAAACAAACAAAAAAATTACTATCCATAAGATTCTAAATACATTGTAGTGGTTAATGTTTTCTTTAAAAAAATAAGAGTAAGAATTATTTCACTTAGTGGAGTTTTGGGGGGGGTGTTTTTTGGTATGTATATCTATGGGGAATTTTTTTTATTACACCTGGCAGTGCTCAGGGATTACTCCTGGCTCTTCACTCAGGAATAACTCCTGACAGTTTGGGGGGACCATTGTGTGTGATACCAGGATTGAACCCGGGTTGATCTCTCATTCAAGGCAAATACCATACCAGCTATATTATCTCTTTGTCCTCTATGGAGTTTTCTGAGTTGGGAGGATTTGGAGTATGTTTAAACATCTATGAGGTATTGAGGAAATGAGAAAAATAAATCATAAACTGATATCAGAAGCTATCTCAGAAGGTGGAAGAGGGAGGTTTCACAAGCAAAGGCAAAGGTCACATTCTCTGAAATGAGAGGCCTGGGAATGAGAGTTGGACTTTGAAAAAAATTAGTGCCAACCAAATACAAAAGGCAAAGGCTTAATATGAAACAGAGACCTCCATCTTCCACCCCTTCTATACCATGTACAATCAATCCATCATTATGTGCAAAATTGTTTCACTTATTCTCAATCTAAAATGAGCAGGGGAATAGTACTGACACTTGTTGAGTGAGCCTCAGCTATTGTGCAAAATATTTTTGAATCACTTATTATAGAGGAGGAAATGACTATTTCCTTCCTGATTCTCCTCTTTAATGAAATTTTGGTAGAGTCTTAATTGCCTCCCTTCTGAGATCATGGGATTGATGGGAAAACTCACCTCTCTGAGATCATATACTGTCAAAGCTATCGAAATGACCGACATGAGTATGATGGCAAAAGCATATTCCTTATAATCTTCACTAAACCACAGACAGACACTGAAGAGTTGAAATATGTAAAATGGATTTAAAACCTGTTGGCAGACATAAAGGTAGGAAGACAAGGGAGATATTTAAGCTTTAAACTTAGCTATTCATTGATTTGTTTGTTTTCAAAATCATTTCTATGGTTTAAATCATCCTACACAATATTCTTATTCTTTTTATTCAGCAATTGTCATGTTGCACTTAGCAACTTTACCTGAATTTAATTCCCACAATTGAGTTACTATAATTGACAGTTATGATATTAACTATCTTGTAAGTAAAGATTAAAAAGTGAATCTTTTGAGAGTGAGTCTTTGATCTTGAGATATTTGCCCATGATAAAATAGGGGTTAATGTTACCAGACACCAGAACTTGAGTTCAAGCGCTTTTGTCCAAGAGAATTTATAATTTCTGCTTCTCTGTTTGACTTACAAAGAAGTATTTCATGATGTCATTGTGTTAATAATCATAATAGCTATATAAATAAGATGTTTACATTTACTTCAGTTTACATTTACTGCCTCCAGAAAGGTAAAGAATTAATTTGGACTTAGTTAAAATTGTGGGGCCAGAGAGAGCACAGCAAGAAGGTGTTTGCCTTGAACGTGGCTGACCCAGGACTGATCTGGGTTTGATCCCCAATATCCCACATGGTTCCTTAAGCCAGGAGCAATTTCTGAGTACATAACCAGGAGTAATCCCTGAGTGTCACCGGGAGTGGCCAAAAAAAAAAAAGAAAGAAAAGAAAGAAAGAAAGAAAGAAAGAAAGAAAGAAAGAAAGAAAGAAAGAAAGAAAGAAAGAAAGAAAGAAAGAAAGAAAGAAAGAAAGAAAGAAAGAAAGAAAGAAAGAAAGGTAGAAAGAAAGGTAGAGAAAAGTAAAAATGTTTTGTGATCTACTATTTTCTATAAAACAGCATCTGTCATATTAAAACCCTTAAGTACTTTGATTTGTGGTTGAGCTGAAGGCTATATTTTCTCATGAATGGAAAATATAAACTGAACATGGTAAATCTATAATTGAACGTCTAGAACATTATAGGAGAAAGTACAGATTAAACTGCAACAGTTTAATACTGCATTAAGAACATTGTATGCCCTTAGTCAATCAAACCTTTCTCCTCCTAGAAAATTTCTGTCCAACAGGTAACGTAACCCTTGCCTCTCATTAAAGAAGAAGCACATAGAAACTTTTTCTTATCAATTTATTTTACTTGCTTTCTTTTTTGCTTTTGTATCTGCAAGTTTGTGGGAAAAAAATATCCAGAAATTATCTAGAGTACTTCAGGTATTTTCTTTTTCCATGGCTATATGCATGACATGGCTACAATTGCATTAGCTTTTTGGTTTTTATGTACAAAGTTACTGCACTTTCACTCAACCAAAGTAGCAATTATAATTTAAGGCATCTGAAGCAAAGGTAAAGATAAATTCAGTAGTGAAGAGGGAAGCTGAATAGAGATTATCTATATGATTATAGTGTTGTAATAAACCTATAAAAAGAAAAATAAGCTCAGTGCCAAAAGAAAAAGAGAAAATCAGCTTAATAATGATTACAAAATATCTTAGTTCCCACACTGACTGGGAAAGATTAAACAGATGATGACCTGTATTTTTTAATGCTCAGGAAATTTTATATATGTCCCAAAAGGAAAAGTGTGGAACTTTTACATTTTAATTTCACAAATTTGAAACATGTTAAGACGCATATCAGAAGAAAAAATGAAGAAACTTTTAAATGAGAGGAAAAGAGAGAGAAAAAGAGAAAGAAAGAAAGAAAGAAAGAAAGA
>PVKC010007012.1:0-30638 GCA_004027635.1 Crocidura indochinensis | reverse complement strand
ACTAATGTATCAATTTAACTGACATTAGAACATTGGAAAATATTTTGTTTATTCTGTGATATAATTTGGGGGGAATAAAACTGAAAGGATTTGATCCAATATGATTTAAATCATTCAAATTAATAACAAAGCAAAGTTTGACAAGAATTACATTTCTTGGGCTGGAGAGACAGCTTGGAGGTAGGGCTTTTGCCTTGACTGCAGAAGGACTGTGGTTCGAACCCCAGCATCCCATATGGTCCCCTGAGCCTACCAGCAGTGATTTCTGAGCATAGAGCCAGGAGTAACCCCCAAGTGCTGCTGGGTGTGACCAAAAAAACAAAAAAAAAAACAAAAAAAAAATCAAATTTCTTGAACTTATAAATGGAATAAGAATCATGAATTTAGATGTCAGGGAAGCAAAGTTTACTTCACCTAGCTGAAGAGATCAGGTTTCACCCTCAGCAGTTTCACAAGGGTTTAGGAAAAAAAATTATCTTTAATCATTGTTATTTAAGTCTTATTAAATAGTTCTTATTAAGGATGAAATAAATTAGTATGATGAGCATTGGTGATTAATATCTACTTATTCCTGGATTTTTATGGAAATTGAGTCTTTATTAACCCAAGGGTCAGTATCATGAATATATAACAATGACAGGGAAATGAACAATTCAGTGCAATACAGTAATAATATAATGTGGACCATATTATTTTTAAAGTCGAACTTATAAATGTTCTTTATTTGATTGCTAGGTATCAGAATCACTGATTTCATCTGTTTGCCATCAATATAATGTTAGGGACTAAATATCATTAAATGATAATGTTGATTAAAAATTAAAAAAATTACATTGTAATTTTTAAAATTATAGGAATACTAAAATAGAGAAAATTTTTTCTTTGTTTTTTGGGTCAACCTGGTGATTCTCAGGGATTACACTTGGCTATGCACTCAGAAATCGCTCCTAGCTTGGGAGACCACATGGGAAACCTGGGGATCGAACCAAGGTTCATTGTGGTTTAGCCACATGCAAGGCAAATGTGCTATAGCTGCACTATCACTCTAGTCCCAGAGCAAAACATTTTAATTAGGATGCTAACATTTTATCTTTGCAATTCTAGAGATAAAGGAATTCTTATTTTATTAGGAGGCAGTATATATTAATTAAACTTGGACAATGATGGTTTTCAAACTTCACAAACTATTTAATAATTACTATTTTTAATAATTATGGTAGGCTTACTTTAATTTTCCATCTGAATAGTGTTGGCAGGCATCCTTTCTGTGAACATCCCATTGCTAGGTATAAAACATAAGTTATCTCCTCTCTATTCTGTAATATCACCTGTCTTTGAGTTTTTACTAATTTCATACTTTCTGGCCCTATGCTTTCTTGATACTAAATATTATTGTTACTATTAGTACTGCTCAAGTTTTTGCTCTTTTTTCAATATTTATATCATTACTTTTCCTTTGTAAGTTTTAAAATTATTACATAAAATTATTGTGCTTTTTAATTTCTTTCTCTGGTATTCTTATCACTCTAAAGTTTCTTTTGCTTCAAAGGCAGCACATTCTTGCATTTGCCTCTATTTATTACTTCCTTTCTGTATTTCCTTAATGTCAGGTAAAACTATAAGCACAAAGATAATATATTATCATCAGAAAAGTTAAGTTACAGGTGATTATAAACACTTCTTGTGTATTTAGGAAAAAATTGTCATAGGATACTTTGCCATGAAATATACAATTAATGGATTTTTTCTGTAAACTATAAGGGAGGATAATAGGGCTTGGTTTAATTACTTATTTGTTTATAAAGTTATACAGATAGTTCAAGTATCTCTAATACTTGACCAGCTAAGTAAGATTTTTGGTGGCTAAATTAAAAGGATGGTAGCTAATTTAAAGTGATTTTGCTAGTGGTACCTAAGTTGGGTAAAATGTTTAGTATCATGCTGGGAACAAAGTTTGTGTTTAATAGATGGTAGCTGTCATTTTTATAGTGATATTATCATTAGTAGTAATTTTTGAACATATGAAAATAAACATTTGTCCAGTTATTCTGAATGATAATTTTTTAGATTTTTAAACATCTTTTCATGATTGAGTAGTCACATTAATACCTTTGGGATGCTTACAAATATGAGCTGGAAATCTTTTGGTTCTGTTTTCAGGTCCAAATGAGCTCTATATATTTTGCAGCATATAATGTGCATTTTCTGATTACATAAATGTCTAAAATTTATCTTTTGATTGCATGTGCTGAGTCATTAGTCTCTTTATTGCATTCTTAATTTCTTTATTTCTTAATGTATAAATGGCTGGATTTAGGAGAGGTGTGATTACTGTGTAAAACACAGCCAGAAACTTGTCAACCCAAGTAATGTTAAGTGGCCACAGATAAATGAAGATGCAGGGTCCAAAGAACAGCACCACCACTGTGATGTGAGAAGTACAAGTGGAGAGGGCTTTTGAGGCCCCATCTCTGGAGCGAAGGTGGACAGTGACTAGGATGTAGGTGTAAGAGAGCATCAGGAGGATGAAACAGGTTGTTGCCAAGACTCCACTGTCAGCATTTATTAGCGTTCCCATGGTCTGAGTATCCATGCATGCTAGCTTGATCACCAAAGGGATATCACAGAAAAAGCTGTCCACAATTCTGGGTCCACAGAAGGGCAGATCTAAAATTATGAGTAGTTGACTCATGGCATGCACAAAGCCTATGGCCCATGATATCAAAACTAGCCAGATGCACTTTTGTCTGTCCATGATGCTGGAGTAATGAAGTGGCTTGCAGATTGCCACATACCTATCATATGCCATTGTTACAAGCAGGACCATCTCACCACCTCCAAAGAAATGCACACAGAGTATCTGAGTCATACATCCTCCAAAAGAGATGGTTTTGTTATCTTTTATGAAGTCTGTGGTCAACTTAGGGGTGGTTACTGAGGAAAGGCAACAGTCAACAAATGAGAGGTTGGCCAGTAGGAAGTACATTGGAGAATGGAGGTGTGGATCAGTGATGATTAAGAGCACAACTAGGAGGTTTCCCACAACTGTCATCAGGTAAAGTACAGTAAATGGAAGTAATAAGAAGGTCTGGATTTCTTTTGAATTACAAAGTCCGCGAAAAATAAATTCAGACACTGTAGACTGGTTTGTTTCTTCCATTTGGTACAGTATGGTCCAATGTGACCTACAGAAGGATATGAATCAGGAACCTCTAGAATGATAAAAAAAAAAAAAACTTAAGGTTTTAGAGATTCTAGAGTAGAAAAATCCTTCACACGTATTCTCTTTTATCTTTTACTATTATATATCCTCATATAGAGTTTTCTCAAATATGTCTCATTTATACTGAGTTATTACACAAAGTATGTGAGTATTGTACAACACTTAAACTTAAAAATAAATATTTCTTGTATTTATAGTTAAACAAAGCCTTCTTGCTAAGATAATTAACTTAATGTAGAAAGCAAGTCAAAAGATGTTGCCATCAGAAATACATTTCTTATGAATAGAAAAGTGCTTGCTTACAAAATGTTTATAGTATATGTATTCCGTAAGCAGTTTACATATGTAGTTTAAAGATAAAATCTATCTCTTTTGTAGGACGGTGTGTCACTCTAAAATATGTTCTATTTGGTGCATTTCTATTCAGGGTAGCAATCAAATGCTATATTATTTAACATTGCAGAATCATGTGATGAGGTGTAATATTACAAACATGTAACAAAATATTGTAGACATGAGTATATGACTAAGTGGACATTTATGAGTAGACTGAGTTCAACTAGTTTTACGAACTCTGGGAAAAGCTCTTCATCAAATAAATTAATTTAAAAATAAAGCTTTATTTAATTTCAAAAAAAAGTCCAGATGTACATATTCATTACTTGTCATAGACATTTCCTTGCATTTTAAATCTCCTGATAAGGGGGTATTTGTAGAACATATATTCCTGTTTTGACTCTAGAATATATAGTGATTTGTTTTGCTTGGCCCTTATTAGTAATAGAGGCTTATTTTATTTGACCTATTTTTCTTTCTCTTCATGGGATAAAAATATAAATTCTGATTTTATTTATAAGTAAATATTTGCTAATAACTTTGTTATGCAATAATTATATATTTTCTGTTTTCTGTATTTCAAAATCTCTACACTTCTCCTGTCCCTCAATTTTCTTTAGTCATTATCAACATCCTATTTCTTTCTTTATTTTGTAAATTTAAAGTAAATAAAGTTGACTAGTTAGCACTTATCATGTATCAGGTCTGTGTTAAATACTTTAAAAACATTTTCTACTTTGTTAACTGTCTTCCTTAGGATTAACTAATTATTTGGTATCTCTTACAACAAGGTGTGAAATGATCCACTACATGCTTTTGTCAGTAAAGCATTGCCAATGTTAAATTGTATCTAAAATTAGTTTAAGTTCTTATTGTGAGATTAAACATTTTCTCCTATTTTAAAGTACTACTTGACTTTCTTATTCACAGATTACTATTTTTTGTACATATTTTACATTGACATCTTTTTTTTAAATCTTTTTAGTTGTTCTTTACTAAGAAAAGATAAAAATGGTCTCTTTTGGGGTGTTCTTAAGTAGTGCTCAGGGTTTCAAAGGTAACTCCCGGTGATATTTGGCCAACTGAATGGTATTGTCTCAAGCTGTTCAGAGATGCTAGGATATACCAAGACAGCGTTCAGTGGTATTTTGGTGGGCCATACATTGCTGGGAATTGAATTGAGGTCCCTGTACATGTAAAGCATTTACTCTGATCCCTTATCTATCTACTCAGTTAAGAGTATTAATTTAAATTAATCACAATATATGATATATTCTGGTAGTAATAATCAGTACTCATTATTTTATTTAGATTCCCTGACTGAGTTCTATTATATATGAAAACATTTCCATAAGATTATTATCATACTTATCCTACCCTAATCAATTATTATACCCACCCTAGGGTGTGACCTGGTGATAGTATATTGGATTATTCCTTACTTGCTATTCTGCTCCCATCCTAGGGTGGTACCTTATTCTTGTCTATAAAAGCAAGGGTCTGAAGAAGTCTGGGGGATTCTTCAGCCTTATCCACTGAATAAAGTTGATATCTCCTGAAGCCTGATTGCCTGTGAATTTTCTACCTGCCACTATCCTGAACCCTCAGACCTGCTGGCTGAACAGGGTGGCAGACGTGTGATCAGAGCTGGAGAAGAAAGACCTCATTCTTCATTCCATCACCTTCCAGCCCCAACAAGGCCTGAATTGCAACAGAGTTCTCATAAAGTACACTTATTATTTACTAAAATATTCATGTCTTTCCCTTTGAAAATGGGAGGGTTTGATATATCAACTCATAAATTAGAAAATAATTGAACTGGAATATAAATTGAAGGCAGTCAGATCTACAGCTTTCATTATGATTAACCAACTGAATTATTACTAATAGGGTTATTGATTTTGACACGACTGAGAAATAAATTCTTGAAATAAGATATTTTGTTTATTCTGAGATAATCGAGTGTAATAAATGTAAATAATCAGTAACACTACTGATTATATATACTGCATTATATAGAAATGCACAGGTTTATATAAAATAATTTCAGTTGTATTGTTTATCTTCAAAGTTATTGGTAGTTTTTCCCCTATTAATTTTCACTGAGGTTTTTCACCATTCACAACTTTGAGTAAATGATAGTAAAAGTGAAAAAAGTAAAAGAAAATTCAAAAGTCAATAGAAAATCAAGACACATAGGATAATTGGACAGTTTTCCAGGACCCAACCTTTTTAATGGGGACCAGAGATCTTCTGAGTTTGTAGAAAGGATAGGCTACTGTGAGTATACGAAACAGCTATTTGGAAACCAGAGCTCCAGTGATTAGTTGTCAAAGAAGACCATAATTTTTGCTGTAAGCACAATACCCATACATACATAACTCAAGGTGTGAAACAAAACTAGTGAAAGAAAACTAATTTAGTCTTAATAAAGACAGGAGAAATAGTAAAAAGTAAGTTAAAATATCAGATCATTGAGTTATACTTACATTACAAGGATCACCTCTGAGACCACATCTTTCCCTTTCTGAGTGGATGAATTCTAGGTTTTTCCATATAGGTGAAGCTAATTTTCTACCATGCTCAGTGGTTTGGAGAAAGTACTTCTCTGTGAAGCAGTTATAAACTGCGAAATAGCTTGTGAAATGTAGACTTTACATCAGTGCACTTTAAATAGAGCCAAGTATTCAGAAACATTTTCCCCATCGTGCTCCTCTGGGACTCTTAACTTCCTATTTTCTCTTAGGAAAGAGTTCAGATTTGAGGGTAATAAAGGCCCCCTTTCCAAGGTAATTTCAAATTAGACCAGCTACATACAAATAAAAATCTAAGGTAAGGAAATTAAAATATGTTATTATTTTGTTTATTAAAGAGGATGTATTTACTTTTACTTACTATGTATTCTGTCATAAATTGAATGAAGTCAGTACCATTTTCATTAGATATTAGATAAATTACATAACTTAGGTGGACATGTAACAGAATATATTGTCCTTTCCCAGCTATCTCCTGATTTTAAAATTAACTAGAACCTCTTTCTTAAAATTCTGATTACAGCCGGGCGGTGGCGCTGGAGGTAAGGTGCCTGCGCTAACCTAGGACGGACCGCGGTTCGATCCCCCGGTTCCCCATATGGTCCCCCGTGCCTGCCAGGAGCGACTTCTGAGTGAATAGCCAGGAGTAACCCCTGAGCGTCACCGGGTGTGGCCCAAAAACCAAAAAAAAAAAAAAATTCTGATTACAGGTTTTAATATTCTTTTTTTTTGTTTTGTTTTTGTTTTTGGGCCACACCCAGTGATGCTCAGGGGTTACTCCTGGCTATTCGCTCAGAAGTCGCTCCTGGCAGGCACGGGGGACCATATGGGGAACCGGGGGATCGAACCGCGGTCCGTCCTAGGTTATCTCCAGCGCCACCACCTGGCCCCCAGGTTTTAATATTCTTAATGTTTCCTTATGTAAAGTCCCCAGATTTAACTTACGGTCACCATACTTCTAGACATTTTGCTAATTTATGAAAATTAAATGTAAGAACTCTTTTTTTTTTTTTTGGTTTTTGGGTCACACCCGGCAGTGCTCAGGGGTTACTCCTGGCTCCATACTCAGAAATTGCTCCTGGCAGGCACGGGGAACCATATGGGGCACCGGGATTCGAACGGATGACCTTTTGCATGAAAGGCAAACGCCTTACCTCCATGCTATCTCCCGGGCCCCATAAAACTCTTTTCAATATACCATATTTTAAGGAAGTTTATAAAATAATGTTATATTTTATAAAATATAAAATTTAGATTTTTTTATAAAATAAAAATTTAGTTTATAAAATGTTAATATTAAGTTAAGCAAGTCATTGTATGTACTTGGACAAATGCAAATATTAGAAATATCTCTATTTTCTCTCAGTTATTCAAACTTGGAGGTATAAGCTCTACTTCTTATATAATATTTTGGAACATATGTTTGATCTTCCAGATATTTTCTGCCATGAAGACAATCTTCACTAGCCATCCTAATCTGTAAAATCAAAGCTAGTGGTTGGATTGGACAAATTTCTATGCTATTTTCAGGCACTATTACAAATAACTGTGATGAATAGCAGCTCGAGAATAAGAGAACAGCTCATAGGATTGGATTTTAGCAATAGATCGGATAAGGAAGAGAACACTCTGCTTGTGCCTTGATTCAATGTAACAAAACACTGTTAATCACAGTTACCACAATCTCTTCTTCTTGGTGGCTGCTGGCATGATCCTTGGCAGTTTGTGACCTGCAACAATTTCTGCTAAGTTTGCATGGAGTTAAAAGAGCTTGAGGGGCCCGAGCAATCGTATAGCGGTAGGGCATTTGCTTTGCAGGCTGCTGACCCAGATTCTTTATCCGCATTCCATATAGATCCCTGAACCTGCCAGATATGATTTCTGAGAACAGAACCAAGAATAACATCTCCAAAGAAGGATTCTTGGTTGCAAATATTTGAGAGACAATATGATTTCTACAAATTTTGAGAACAATGACTATCTTTGAAATTCAATAACACATTTCAAAATATATGCCCATGTTATGTTCCCCCCTTGGTTTGGTTGCCTTTTCATTTAGTGAATTGTACACTTTTGCTGTGTTCCACAAATTCTGATAATTTGTGTCTTCATTTTCATTTGTTTCTAGGAATCTTGATTTTCTTTGATATTGTCTCTGACCGATTGGTTGTTTGATATTTGATCTGTTTAATTTCCAGCTGTTAACAATTGTTCTCTGTGTCTGTCCTTTCTAATTCTATAGTCCAACACTAGCCATCCATAAAAGGGTTCTTCCCTTTTAAATAAGACATAGCCCCCTTTGAATAATCGTGATTAGCTGCTGAGTCTATAAAACCCTCCCTAGGATTGGCAGTTTGAAAAGACAGTTATTTTTGTGATTCTATGGTTTATCTATGTCCTAGTGTATATATGATCTTGGAGAGGCATTTCTGGATTATATGGGAGCGCAATATCCATTTTTTAAAGGAATATCCATATTTTTTCCAGAAATGCTGGATTGGATGACATTACTATAAGCAGTGAATGAGAGTTTCTTTCTCCCCATTTCCATGGCAGCAGTGGTTGTTCAAGTTCTTTGTGATTTGTGCCTGTCTCTATGATATGAGATGATATCTCATTGTTGTTTTAGTGGTGTGGAGCATTTGTCATGAGCCTTTTGGTCATTTGTATTTCTTTGAGAAAATGTCTGTTTATTTCTTCTCCCCATTTTTGAGTTTAGATGTATTTTTCTTGTTGATTTCTGTCAATAACTTGTAATCTTAGATATTAGCCCCTTATGTAATGGGTGTTCTATGAATAGTTTCTCATATTCCATGAGTGACCTTTTACCCTAGTCACTGTTTTCTTTGAAGGACAGAAGCTTCTCAGTTTAATGTATTTTCATTGGTTTATCTCTGCTTCCACAGTGGTGATTCCTCCTCCTCCTTGAAGATGCCATTAATCTCAAAGTTATGGAGTGTTTTGCCTAAATTTTCCTCAATATAGCTTATTGTTTTAGGTCTGATATTATGGTCTTTAATCCATTTGGATTTGACATTTGTGTGTGATGTTAGACATATGCATTTACTTTTTTTGCATGTGGCTTACCAGTTTTCCCAACACCACTTGTTGAAGAGGCTTTCCTTGCTCCATTTTGCATTTCTGCCACTTTATCAAAGATTAATTGATTGTTGTATCTAAGGAACATTATTTGAAAACTCAAGTCTATTTTACTGATCTAAGGGTTTGTCATTATTTCAATACCATGCTGTATTAATGATTTGTAGTAAAATTTAAAGTTGGGAATGTG
Organism: Crocidura indochinensis; assembly: GCA_004027635.1. Taxonomy (NCBI): domain Eukaryota; kingdom Metazoa; phylum Chordata; class Mammalia; order Eulipotyphla; family Soricidae; genus Crocidura; species Crocidura indochinensis. Next base: position 21,256 of record PVKC010007012.1, on the reverse strand, counting down.
ATGCCTTTCATCTTCTTTTTCCTCAGGGTTGCTTTAGCTAGCTATTCTTTGTCATTTATTGTTCCAAATGAATTTCAGGAGTGTTTGATCTATTTCTTTGAAGAATGTAATGTCTTAGAGGTATTGCATTAAATCTGTATAATTTATGGGAAGCATTGCCATTTTGATGATGTTAATTCTCCAAATCCATGCACAGGGTATATACTTTTATTTCTTAGTGTCTTCTATTTATTTAAGAAAAGCTTATAAGGTCTTGAGTAGTGGTGCAGAAGTAGGGCATTTGCCATGTACTTGGCTGACCTAAAACAAACTGCAGTTCTATCTCCCAGTGTCCCTTATGGTCCCCAAAGCCAGGAGAGATTTTGAGCACATAGTCAGAAGTAACCCCCGAGTGTCACTTGGAGTGACCAAAAAAACACACACACACAAAAGAAAAAAATGTTTTATTATTTTCTGTGTATAGGTCCTTCACTTCTTTAGTTAAGTTGACACCAAGCTCTCTGAATTTCTGTGGTGCTCTAAGAATGAGATTGTTTTTAATGTCTATTTTCCTCTATCATTATATATGTATAAGATGACCAATGGTTTTCATGCATTAATTTTGTAGCCTGTCACTTTTCAATATGAATCTATTGTTTTAGGAGCTTTTGGTAGAGTCTTTAGAATTTTCTAAGTATAGTATCATGTCATCTGCAAACAGTGAGAGCTTTATTTCTTTTTACCTATCTAGATGCCCTTGATAGATTTTTCTTTCCTAATTGCTATGGCAAGAACTTCCATTACTATATTGAATAGGCTTGATGAAAGGGGCAGCCATGCCTTTTGCCAGATCTTAGAGGAAAGGCTTTTAGTTTTTCTTATTGAGTATATTTGTCATTGTTTTGTGGTAAATGGCATTGTTCCCTCCATTCCCATTTTGAGAGTATTTTTTTTATCATGAATGGGTGTTGAAACTTATCAAATGCTTTCTCTACATCTATTGATATAATCACATGGTTTTTCAATTTACTTGTGTTGATGTGGTATATTATGTTGATTGACTTGCATATGTAGAGCCATCCTTGCTTCTCTGGTATAAATCTTACTTCGTCATGGTGTATGACTTTCTTGATGATGCATTCGATCTAGTTATGATTTTGTTGAGAGTATTTGCATCTTTGTTAATTGGGGATATTGGTCTTTAGATTTCTTTTTTTATTGTTGGCTTTCTATCTGCTTTTGGTATCAGGGTGATTTTGTCTTCATAAAACCTATTTCGGAATGTTTCTGTTACTTCAATTTCCTGGAAGAGTCTGAAAAAATATAGGCAGTTGGTCCTCTTGAAAGATTTGAAAGAATTTGCTAGTGAATTTGTTAGGGTCTGGGTTTTTGTTTTTGGGAAGACTTTTGATTACCATTTTAATTTCCTCAATAGTGATGAGTCTGTTCAGATATGCTAGATTATCAGGTTCAACATTGGGAGGTTATGAGTTCAAAAATCCAACAATTTCTTCCAGATTGTCATATTTTGTGGCATAGAGTTTTCCAGAATAGTTACTAATTACCCGTTGATTTTCTGTAGTATCAATGGTAATCTGCCTTTTCATTTTTTGATTATTAAATGTCTCTCTCTTCCTTTCTTTGTAAGTTTTGCTAGTGGTTTATTAACCTTGCATATTTTTTTCAAAGAATCAACTCTTGCTTTCATTGATCTTTCAGATTGTCCTTTCAGTTTTCCATTCATTGATTTCTGCTCTAAGCTTTATTACTTACTTCTATATATTTTTTGGTTCATTTTGTTAATTACTTTTCAGTTTTGTGAGTTGTGACATTGCTATTTATATAGGACACTTATTTATTTCTGATGAATGCTTGCAAAGTTATACATTTTCCTCTTAGTACTGCTTTTGCTATATCCTACAGATTCTGTTAATTTATGACTTTGTTCTCATTTGTTTCCAGAAATCTTTTGATTTTTTCTTAAATTTTGCCTCTGACCTATTAGTTGTTCAGTAGTGAGGTGTTTAATTTCCACATGTTAAATTTTTTCTCTGTGTCTGCTTGTTATCCACTTCTAATTTAAGTGCATTATGATCTTAGAAGGTAGTAAGTACAATTTCAATTGTATTTATTTTATGTAGTTATATTATATGGGCTAGCATATGGTCTTTATTGGAGAATGAGTCATGTACGTTGGAGAAAAATGTGTATCCAATTTTCTGAGGGTAGAGAGCTATATATATACATATATATGTATATATACATATATACATACATACATATCTATACTAGGCCAATTTATTCCATGCTTCTATTAGTGCTAGTATATTCTTATTAGGTTTAGCCTGGTTAAACTATCAAGTGATGACAAGGCAGTGTTGAAGTCTCCCACTCTTACAGTTTTGTCATTGATATCTTCCTTCAAGTTTATCAGCAGTTGTTTTAAATATTTTCTGGTCCCTCATTGGGTGCATGTATGAAAGTCACTGATCCTAGCAATGTGGAATACAGAAGTTGCAATTAATATAAAACTTATATCAGCTAAATTGATCAAAATAGTATGAAGACTAGGATATCAGTTATATATCTTACGAGGACTTAAATATAGGCTGGTAGCTTTAGTATAATAAAGACTGAGAATCTATCCTGACACTGAGGAGTTAGAACAAATAAGTAAAGCACTTCATGTGAGAACATTATAAGGAGCAAAAAAAATTGGAGTAATGCTAATATGTTCTGTCCCTGCCATAAGCATAGAAAATTTAAAGTTTAGAGTAGAAGAACTAAAGATAGTAAACAATGGAATATATAAACAAATTTTGATAGGAATATTGGTAGGTAGGTAGGTATACTGCTAATCTGCTGAGTCTCCCCTTTACATTTTTTGAATATAAAAATAATTATAGATAGCACATTGAAACTATATAATAGCTGCTTGTTAAACAAAATATGCTTAACAAGAAAAAGCATACATAAGATCAAGAAGACATATTTTTCGTATTGAAAATCTATAAGGTGCAGTCAGGAGGCATTTGGTCTTTCAGCTGTGGGCCTTGATGTCATTTGTTCCCTGGCATTCTCCAATAGTTAGCTGTCAACAGCAGTTTCCAGGATGTCTGCATTTGGTTCCTTTTGATGAGTCAGCTGAATCTTCAGAGTCCTTTTTTTGTCAGTCCAGGTGGGATGCCATCCAGGCAAGTAGACGGTTGCTGCATTTTCTTTCTGTAAAAATGGAAACATAAGCTAGGTGTTAATGCATATAATATTGTTGCTTACTCTTAACGGGGTCCCAGAGAAAATGTCTCATTGCCTTAATTTCTAATAGCTTATGTATTTCGGGGAAGCTACAGGTTTCCTGTCTAGATTTTATATTGTAGAGGCTTTTGTTGGAACCTGAATTCTGAACGAGGGACACCATTTTGTAAAAAACCCCATGGCAGGCTTCTTCTTAGGCTCTGAGCAGGGAGAAACACCATTTTGTAAGGATCACATGGTGTGAGCCACATGCTGGGGTCTTACAAGCCTATTTCCATAGACCCTGCCTCAATCTACCTGGCCATAACATGTAGCCTATTAGGGAAGGTAAAGGGAGCAGTAGACAAGAGCCAATCATTTAAAGGATCACCAGAAAGCTGGAATTTCCCTATATCCCTTCCCTATATAATCTTCATCATGACTTTGAGCGGGCCTCATCTCCTTCAGGGGGTAGAGGGCCCTGGCTGGCCAGGCTGAAGAATCTTGTTGGCAGATGGATTGAAGTGTTAAATTTTATTCCAGTTGTATGGTCTTATCCTTCTACTCTGGAACACTACAATTTTATTATCTTAGAAATATTACAAAGGGAGTGTGGGCAGAAAAGGTCCATCTACTGTCTTTAGGATGGCATAGGGCTGTAGTTTCTACCTATGAGAAAAGATGAAATTTTTATGCTACCTTGACTCCAAATGATGCAACTGGCTAGTTTAGTTCTGCAATTATAATTTCTAAAAAAGATGAGATTAATTAAGTGATGGAATATATTTAAGCATATCAGACCTTGGAGTTGCCAGTGGGCCTTTCTTTATGGGAGAATAGAATTTTTCTCTGAAATGATAACTCAAAAATTAAGTCAAAGCATCATAGCATTGTTTATTTCAAACTTGTTATGAAGAAAGGTAAATTTCTTATAGTCACAATATTAAAATGTATTATATAAGTAATTAATAAAGGAGTGGTTGCTATAGTCATTTGAGACTGAGAAATAAAAGAAGCAAAATATTTGCCATAACTGCAATTGAATTTAGATAAACATATTATAAAAAATTATTCTATACTTAAAAAGTTTTTATTTGAATAAAATGGAAGGAGTTGTCAAATTTTTAATGTAAAATATTATACTTGTTACATGACATTTGTGAAGACACACTGTCAATCTTTCTTAGAAAATTTTATGTAGGGAGGAAACACAGCTGAGTTAACTTTACTGTTATTTCTCACATTATTTCAGGGTAAAATTTTCCCTGCTAAAATTTTAGCCAGATTAGTGATTGCATTTAAGCTATCAGGTTACCTATGACCAGTCTAGTACAATCAGTAAATAACTTCCACATAACCAAGAGGATTGGGCTTTAAGTTAAGCTCTCTAAAAATGCATATAATTCAGTAAAGTACAGAGCTAGTTGCTCTTCACATCTTAACTTTAAATTTATATTTCCAGGTAACTGAATAATTTTACATTATGCTCTTTAGCATAAATGTAGTAAGATTGAAGAAATCTCCTTTGTGGAACATTCATTGATGGCTATAGAGTCCCTTGTTGGCTTAAATTTCTATCTGCAAACGTGAATTTATCCTCACTGAAGAGAGAGCTTCCTGTCTGTATAGATGAAAACTAAGATAGCCATTAAGTATTATAATAACTAAAAAATATACTGGAGATGCTAAAAAAAGAGGTAAAATCTTGCCAAATTTACTGAACACACTGAGTAGCCTTTACATTTTACACTGCAATTTCATAATTTAGTTTATAATAAGTTATGTAGATCCAATTTTATGAGCACTATAACATGAATTTAAGAGCATCTAAGTTCTTAGTTCCTAGAATTGTTCTATATAAAACATTAGATTCTTTTTTTTCTTTTAATAATATTTTATTTAAACACCTTGGTTAAAAACATGAATGTGATTGGGTTTCAGTCATATAAGAGGACACCCTCAATCACCAGTGCAATATTCCCACCACCAATGTCCCAAATATCCCTCCTCCCCATCTATCCCAGCCTGTATTCTAGACAGGCTTTCTATTTCCCTCATACATTCTCACTGTTAGGATAGTTTGCAATGTAGTTATTTCTCTAACTAAACTCATCACTCTTTGTGGTGAGGTTCATGAAGTGGACTGTAACTTCCAGTCCTCCTCTCTTTTGTCTCTGAAAATTATTGTAAGAATTTCTTTCATTTTTCTTAAAACCATATATGAGTGAGACCATTCTGCATCTTTCTCTCTCTTTTTCTGACTTATTTCACTCAGCATAATAAATTCCATGTAAATCCATGTATAGGAAAAATTTATGACTTCATTTCTCCTGGTGGCTGCATAATACTCCATTGTGTATATGCATCACAGTTTCTTTAGCCATTCATCTTTTGAAGGGCATCTTGGTTGTTGTCAGAGTCTTGCTATGGTAAATAGTGCTGCAATTAATATAGGTCTAAGGAAGGGATTTTTGTATTGTATATTTGTGTTCCTAGAGTATATTCCTAGGAGTGGCCCTAAAGACTCTACCAAAAAGTTTCTTGAAACAATAGACTCATATAGCAAGGTAGCAGGCTACAAAATTAACACAGAAAAATCAATGGCCTTTCTATACACCAATAATAATAGGGAAGAAATGGACATTAAGAAAACAACTGCATTCACATTAGTGTCACACAAACTTAAATATCTTGGAGTCAACTTGACTAAAGATGTGAAGGAGCTCTATAAATAAAAGGATAACAACTCTGCTCCAAGAAATAAGAGAAGACACACAGAAATGGAAACACATACCCTGCTTATGTGTTGGCAGGATCAACATCATTAAAATGGCAATACTCCCCAAAGCATTGTACAGATTTTATGCAATCTCTCAAAAGATACCCATGACATTCTTTAAAGAAGTGTATCAAACACTTTTGAAATTAATTTCAAACAACAAACACCTTCGAATAGCTAAAGCAATCATTGGGAAAAAGAATATGGGAGGAATTACTTTCCCCAACTATAAACTGTATTGCAAAGCAATAGTCATCAATACTGCATGGTATTGGAACAAAGACAAACCTTCAGATCAGTGGAATAGGCTTGAATACTCAGAGAATGTTCCCCAGACATACAATCACCTAATTCTTTTTTATAAAGGAGCAAGAATTCCTAAATGGAGCAAAGAAAGCCTCTTCCACAGTGGTGTTGGCACAATTGGCTAGCCACTTGCAAAAAAGCAAACTTAGACGCCAACTAACATCATGTACGAAGGTAAAATCCAAATACATTAAAGACCTCAATATCAGTTCTGATAACATAAGGTATATAGAACAACACGTAGGTAAAACAATTCATGACATTGAGACTAAAGGCATCTTAAAGGAGGAAACTGCTCTCTCCAAACAAATGAAAGCAGAGATTAACAGATGGGAATATATTAAGCTGAGAAGCTTCTGTACCTTAAAGGAAATAGTGCCCAGGTTGCATAAGCTACGCGCTGAGTGGGAGAAACTATTCACCCAATACCCATCAGATAAGGGGTTAATATTAAATATTAATATCAAAATATACAAGTCACTGACAGAACTTTACAAGAAAAAACAATCTAATCCCATCAAAAAAGGAGAGAAGAAATGGACAGACACTTTGATAAAGAAGAAATACAAATAGCCAAAAGGCACTTGAAAATATGCTCCACATCACTAATCATCAGGGAGATGCAAATCAAAACAACTATGATGTACCACCTCACACCACAGAGATTGGCACACATCACAAAGAATGAGAACAAGCAGTGTGGATGGGGATGTGAAGAGAAAGAAACTCAATCCCATTGCTCGTGGGAATGCCATCTTTATGGAAAGCAATATGGAGATTCCTCCAAAAACTGGAAATTAGTTCCCATATCATTAGAGTATTTCTAATTAGAAAAATGATTCAGATTGATCATGCAATGTCATAAATTCACTATTTTTTAAAATAGTTACACTCCTATTTCTAACCTTCTCATTAATATGTTGATTTTGATAACCATGACCACTATATATGATAACAATTTATCTTTAGTAAAGAATGTAAATTCACTCTGCTGATTTTATGTGTCAAATGCAACTTGTGGGAGTGGAAGTAGGTTTTAACTTAAATAGTAGTTATAGTTGAAAATAATTTTTCACTCATTGACTTATAATCAATGGTCTTATTAATTAGCTTTAATAAGCTACAATAGCTAAAGTCTTTAGAGATTGGGGACAGGTCCCCTTTTCCTAAATAAAGTGCTCAAATATTTGAAGGCTTCCTTTGAGGGTATTACACCCCAAAGTTTTCTGTGGTTGTCACTGACAAGTTTGAATCAGAACTGTTTGCAGCTCGATTAAATCTATTGCTGACAGGCGGGTCATGCCAGTTTATTAAGTTAGTATTTTAAACTTACATTAAGACTCAAAGGTGGAAATTATGAAAGCCACCTTTTTCTTAAATTAAAATGAATATAGATAATTAAATGCTAGATGTTTATTAAAGACACTTAAAATTAGTTTCCTATAACTCCCAGTTTTAAGATGACACTATTGAAGCATACTGCCAGGGGAACAACTACAGGCTCCAGACATGCTCATTATCAAACTATCAGGTCTTTTTATGCTGACAGGAAACATTCTGCTTAGTTGTTGTTGACACAATTAGTATTCTGTAATTAGAGATCTTGGTATTTTCACAAGTCATAGGACTAAGTTTAGGATAGTCTTTTGTTGTGGTTCTAGAAGTTTTGCTTCTTCAAGGTTGTTGTAGTCAGTTTTCTTTAATTAGTGATCTTGGTTTATGCAGAGATCCTAGAATGAAGCCTAGGAATGAGTCTTTCCTTATGAATTCAGAAGTTCAGCTCATTTGTGGTTGTCAAAGTTAAACCTCTGGAATTAGAGATCTTGGTTTTGTACAAATCTTAGGCTGAAATCTTGTTTATGGTCTTTCTTATTGGTCCCAGGAAAATTCTGCACAATTGTGGTTGTCAAAGTCAGTCTTATGTAATTAGTGATCTTGGTTTTTGCACAGATCAAAGGATGAGTGTCTTCTGATTTCATCTTACTGTTAGGTGATGAGGTAGGGCAACCTTAGATCATATTGTTGCTGCTTCCTAGTCATAAGGACGGCATATCAGCCTGGCACATATTGGTGCTGGAGTAGTATCAGGAACTACCCATAGGGAGTTTGATTCCTATGCTGTTGCAGGGAATTGTGTCAGTTCTATGGTTGGGGTCTGGGGTTCTGGATCTGGGTTGCATGGTTGCTTTCCAATCACATGGAGTTTAAGTCCAGTCCCCATGACAAATGTTCAGTGTGGGAGGCTGTTGCCCAACCCTCATTCTCTCTGTAGCCTTACCTGCAAATAAGATCTGCCCATTTCTGAGAGGGGTCTTTGGTAGGTAACAAAAGGTTTGCCTGAGGGGGTAGGAGAGGATTGGGACATAGGATTGATGGAGGATGGAAGCGGCATGAGGAGAGATGGCTTAAAGAATCTAAGATGCAGGGCAAGCTGAAGGGTAGCATACTTAAATAGATTTAAGATATTAGGCTACACATGTTGGCCAGGGATGAATAAAGATGATATCTCCTGAAGCCTGTCTGCCTGTGAGTTTTCTACCTGCTGCTATCCTGAAACCTGAGACCCCCACCAGCTAGAAGGGGTTGGAAACACGTGGTATTGGGCTGGAGGAGAAAGCCCACCATCACCATCCATCTCCATTAACCATCATCCAAGGCCATCCAAAGGGCTTATATTCTATAGGAAGCACCCCTGTATTATAAAATTTATGGTTTCTTATCCCTAGTAGAAAAGATCTTGTTACTATTATTTAGGTAGAAAAGTCTCTCTGTTTAGACTACATATTAGACCCAAGTTATGGGGATTGTTGGACTTGTTCCCTTAGCCCCCATATGCACCAATAATACCTTGTGGCATTGTTCCTTTTTTGCATAGGCACAATAAAATGGGAAAATATTACATATGTAAACAAGATCTTATCTAATAGAAATAAAGACACAAATTTAGTAATGCAGTGGGGCCTTACACCCTGAACATTGTCATAATGACTCATGATTCAGAAAAACAGGCATTGCCCATTTACCCTTGAACCATGGATACCATCTATGGAAACAACCACTGTTGTCTATAACATCACCGGGAAGCAATGGTCTACCAGCAAACGCACAATTGCCCTGGCATTGACTTACTCCAAAGAGTGTTCTTTTAACAGCAAAAACCTGCTCTCAGGACAGGGCTCTTCACATTGTCCTCGAATGGTGAGATGAAACTAGAGGACGCTCCACATCATCCCAACTTTGATGTAGGATATGCACAGAAACCAGGAACTCTTAACTACAGAAATCTGACACCAACAACAGCAATTGTGCAAAAAACTATAACTGGGACCACAAAAAATGACTCAGGGGTTGGGCAACCTAGTATGCTTGGTACCCAGAGTTGATCTTATGCCAGAAAACTTAGTGGTGATGTCTCCTTGTATTTGGACAAGGTTTTTCCTTTCCATTTTTCCCATATTTTGCTGGGCCTACGCCAACAATTGCCACTTTCAATCACTTTAACGCTATTTTCTTAATCCTTATCCATAACCAAAAAAATAAATAAATAAAAGAAGATCTTACTAAACCTAGTGCTTTACTGAGTTTATTGATGATTCAATAATTTCCAGAAATATACTTACTACTGAACTTTTTCTTCTTTCTCTTCCATTTCTTTAGGTATTTTCTATTTTTTTATTTTTTAATAACTTTGCTTTTGGTCATCTTGAAACAAATGTATTATGATCAGTTATGTAAACAATGTGATGAATTTTCTTTAAATAAATATAATAATAAAGAATAAAACAAAAAAGAAAAGATCTTGTTACTATACATAAGATTTATCCTTTTTTAGTATACCCATACAGAAGGGAACAGTGCCATGTTATATTGATGGTGCATTTGTGGTAACAATGACAGGCTATATAATCTCTGTGCCCTGGTTTTTACCTGAGCTTTTATCCAAAGAAAGACTTTTTCTTCTAGAATTTAATACCAAGCAGAACCAAAACAAGCAAAATTAAAATATATATATATATAATTAAAAAATAGAAAAGAATAAATAAAATATATAATGAGAAAAAACAAGGAATGGAAAAAACTAACTTTATCTTTGGAAATAAACATACTAAGAGGTATAACTATTGAAGTACTAAACATACAAAGAAAATATAGATATCCCCATCAAGTTTTTTGAAATATTTTTGGGGTGAGATCTAGATGTTGGTCTTATTGAGTTTGAGAAATAGGTTGAAGTAGGAAAGGATCAAGTAGTGCTTTGAGCTGGGGGTCCTTCTAAAGTTGAATCAGGTAGAATTCAACAATCCACATTTAGGGGAAGGGTGAGTTCTTTAAATAAAGATATGGATAAAAGAAAAAATAAGTATAATAGCTAAGATATAGATTAGGAGAAAAAGAAACAGAAAAGAGGAAAAAATAAAGAAAAAATAGGCAAAAAGGTTTAAAAAAGTATAGGGCCAGTCTCTCCGAGTGGGGAAGGTTTTCTAATTTCTAGTCACTTTCTAGTCACATCAGTGGCAGCGGTGAAGTTTCCTAAATCAAGCTTTCAAGATTAGGTTGTGTCTGGAGCATTTTTTAAAATTTTTTTCTAATTTTTATTGTGACTGAAGTTCATTACACAGGATTATTTACGGTACATAGTGACAATGAATGAAGGGCATTCCCACGACCAGTGTTGTCCTCCCTCCACTCCCGTTCCCAGCATGTCTCCCATATATCCCTCCTTTACCCACCCCCCCAGAATACTATTGTAACTGGTCTCCACTTTACTGCTTGCTGTAGGTTGGGTATCTACCTTGTTTGGTGTTCCAGTCTTGTTATTTTCCATTTACACTACATGTTCATATGACTGGTCCTGGTAACATACTTTTCTCCCCTCAATTTATGACTGAATGATTCTAGTTATGCTATTCTGTTTGCAATAAAAAGGTTAAGGAAAAGAGAAGAAAAAATTTGGTATCATCCACATTGTCTTGTGCATCAAAGTTCCTTTCCTAAAAAGAAATGAACAGCATGGGCTTTATGATATAATAGTATTGTAAGTTGAATTGAAGAGAAGAAAGAAGAGCAGAAAAGAAAGAAAAAATAAAAGAAAAAAGAAAGGAAAAGTGATAATAGTAATTTATCATACTAGTAATAGTACAATAGTGGGACCTGTCTCATAAGTCTGTGGCACTCAGTTGTCTGTTTTATTAGTGTCAATTGTCATATGTTTTAGGTCCTAATTGAAGACCTAATCAAAATGAAATGTGTAAATTAATTGGAATATTTTATCAAGGCATTGTCATAATAAGCACTATATATGGTATCTAATATGATTGAGCACCGAATTGCAAAATTAGGGTGCCCACCCTATATCTCCAATAACCACTGAAACAAAGAAGCTAAAGAGTTATTTTATACCTAATAATATTAAGCCATTGTCAATGTTCTAATGATTAGAAGATATTGATAGTAAGCAGTGCAGTGGGAGTCCCTGGCTTACAATCATATCCTGCACCTGGTTATGTAGGTATACCTTAAAACATCATTATAGGCCTTTGTAGTAAGAGGTTATTTGAACACCTGTTCACTCTAAACAGTTGTTTCCTTTTGATTGAGGAATAATGACATGAAAAAGTCAATGAGGAGACTGAGTAATCAACTCCTGGGTTTGAGGGTATCTGCTAAGTAGCTTAAAAGCCTAATACATTGTTTATTTTCTATCTTCAAATAATACAATACAAATATTAAAATATTTATACAAAATTTAGGATTATTTTCTGTTGATATTGTGTTATATTCAAGCTAGGTCTAAAGTAGCAAAGTACTTTGAGTTATCATATTATCTCTCTAAAATTGTCTGTTTTGTTTGTTTTGGGGCCAGATCTGGCAGTTCTCAGAGTTTACTCCCAGCTCTGAACTCAAAAATCTCTCCTGGCAGGCTCAGGGGATGATATGAAAGGCCAGAAATTGAACCTGAGGTCATCCAGGTAGGCAGAGTACAAGGCAAATATTTTACAGCTATGCTATCTCCCTGGCCCCTAGAACTGTCATTTTATATTTTAATACAGATCATTGGTTATAAAAGTGTACTGAACTACTACTTTAACTTCCTATTTAACGTGCTGCCAATTCTTCAATTAACAGCTTCATTAATTTTCCCCATCCCACAACCTCATTAAATTTAAGAAAAGTCTCATGAAATATATATAGGAAAGTGAAGAAAAGGTATAAATATCAATCTAGGATTTAATGAAACTATGGTCTCAGGTATGGGACTTCCTGGATTCAAATGAATGAACTTGGTTTATATATGACAACCAGGTTTGGTCTGAGGTCCTCAATATGGTCCCCAGAGTATTGTCTGAATGATCTTTGAGTGAAGAGCCAGGATTAAGCCCTGAGCACTTCTGGGTGTGGCTCAAACACACACACACACACACACACGTACACACACACACACACACACACAAAGATTGCTGTAGAAGTTATTTGGAACTTTGGTAATGGTGGTGTATCATTTTCTGTGATAAGGTTTTTCTTTTTTATTTAAGCAAATGGGGGTTTGGAGAGCTAGTGCATTGGTAGTTTGCTTGCTTTGTACAGAGCTGACCTAAGTTCGATCCTCATCCTGTACGTTTTCCTGAGCACTGCCAAGAGTAATTACTGAATAGAACCAGAAATAACCATTGATCATCCCTGAGAAAACATATTATGCCAATTAATTATGCCAGCTGTACCATCCACAATAGTGTTTGTTCCATTTTCTAGCAATGTGTATAGTATGAGGTCTGAAATAGGAAATGTGAATTATTTCAACAAAAACTTCTCCAACAAAATGCATGTTAAATTGCATCCTTTTCCTAAGTGATAAAAGTACAGTAAATTTTTATCACATACATAGAATGTATTAGTGCGATTTAACACTATGCTTGATTTAATATTTGTCTATACTTAACTAAAGTGCACTGAGCATATATCTCAAAATATAATCTGATGAAATAAATGCTTAGCTTTATTCTTCATCAAAATTTTCTTGGGAAGTTTTGAACTAATTCTTCCTTGCCTTGTGTTCACGGGTCACTGCTGGCAGTTTTCAGTGGACCATATTTGGTGCCAGGGATTCAAACACAGGTTGGCTGCATGCAAGGAAAATACATTACTTCTTAGAATAATCTTTGTTCTTCTTTGTTAGAGGAAGTTTTAGAGTAAAATTTAATCTTCATCAATTTACACAATCACTTTGTATAATAATATCTTTTTCAGATTTCATGAAACAATATGCCTAGTAGGGGAACTGGGAGATAGTTTAGGTGGCAAAACCACATGCTTAACATATGGCCCTGAGTTCAATCCTGATACTGGAAGATCCTCTTAGCATCACCAAGTTTAGTCCTGTAGGCCCTTGATTACCAAAATCCACATCATTTGGCCCTCCCCAAGCATCAGAGATGGTTGCTACTATGGAAAAAATGGGTTAACGCCTGCTAAGACTGGGTAAGTGTATTAAATTTAGGACTACTGGGGTAAATTTTTATTATCTGAATATTATTGAGCTTTATAATCTATTAATTTTGTATATTTATCTATTTCCTTAAATGTTATCTTCATCGAAGTCAGGTTGATGTGGAGCATCCTGTAGTTCCAGCACACCATTAGATGTGGAGCAATCTGCCCTGTCAGCAGAGTCGTCTGGATATTGAGAGTAAGTCATTGCCAGAGCAGTGGTAGGTCTTCCTTGGTAGAGGTCTGGATACTGGTAATGTTATAGACAATTATGGTTGTTTCCATAGATGGTATCCATTGTTCAGGGGTGTATGGGTAATACCCATTCTTCTGAGACCTAAGCCAAATCATTATGCCAATGTACAAGGGTATAAGACCTAACTGCATTACCTAATTTGTCTTCCCATCTCTATTAGATAAGAAATTGTTTTCATGTGTATTATTTTCCCATTTTAATGTGCCTATGCAAAAGAAAAACAATGCCACAAGATATTGTTGGTACATCTGGGACCGACGAAAGTCCAACATTCCCCGTAACTTGTCTCAAACATGAATTCTATACAGAGATACTCTTCTACCAGTATTGCTTATAAAACAGATCTCAAAGGGGGCAAAGCAAGCAATCAAATAAAAAACCAGTGGGCACAATTGTCACTATATAAGAGGATATTTGAAAAGAGTTATAGATGTTAAGGGGATACATCTGAGATATACAAAGGAGATACAAGTGTCTCTTTTATGTTTTAGAAGTATTCTGACTTCAATGAAAGAAATGCATAGAATCCAGAATCCTTAAATTTAGGAACCTGATACCAACAACAGCTAACGTGTGAAAAAGTTTCACTGGGACCACGGAGAATGACTTGGGATGGACAGACTGGTATGCCTGAAGCCCAGAGTGGGTCTTATGCCAATAAACTTCAGGGATGAGTCCTTCTTCGAATCAGGCCAAGGATTTTTTTTCTGTTTTCCCCATATTTTTCTGGGCCTATGCAAACAACAGCGAATGCCACTGTCAAACCTTTACTATTAATTTTTTAACCCTTATCCTTTAGGAAAAGAAGAAAACAATTTACTAAATTTAAAAATAAATAACTGTAGTAGAATGCCTCTTGAATACAGGCAGGGGTTGGGAAGGGGGGAGGCGAACAATGGGAGTGGGGAATGTTATACTGGTGAAGGGGGTGCTCCGTTTGTGACTGTAACCCAACTATGATCGTGTTACTTAAATAAAAATATATTTAAAAATGTTATCTTCACATTTAATTCAGTTGCACTACTATATACAAAGAATGTATCAGAGGAGAAAGAGATTAAATAATATTTTTCAAAAGTGTGAAGAAACTTCAAGTACCTAAGAGTCAACCTAATAAAAGAGGTGAGAGCTATATTCTATGAAATATTCAAACATTTACAAAAGAAATTGAAGACGTAGGGCATTTTCTTTACATGCAGCTGCCTCAGGAAGGACCGTGTTCAATCTCTGACATCCCATATGGTTCCCTGAGCCTGCCAGGGGTGATTTCTGAGTGCAGAGCCAGAGTGACCTCTGAGCACCATCAAATGTGTTCCAAAAAACAAACAAACAATAAATTGAAGACCTTATAAAATGGAAAACATTTCATGCTTGTGGATCCAAAGTAGATTTATGGTCAAAATGACTATTTTACTTTACCCTATAGAATCAATGCAATCCCTATCCACATTCAGACAATATTCGAGGACTTAGAACAATCAAATATAAATATTTTTGAATCATCAAAAACTCCAGATAACCAAAACCATATTGAAAACTATAAACAGAGAGGTATCCAGGAAAGTTATTTGAATATGTAAAACCACTCACTTGAAAAAAAAATACATACCCCCATGTTCACTAAAGCATTATTCACAATAGCTAAAAATGTGGAGTAGTATCTAACATCTAGTAACAGTATCTAGCAGCTGTGGTATATATAATCAATGGTGACTGTCAAAGGGAAAGGAGAGCTGTGGTAAAAATACTCAATGGTAATCAAAGGGAAAGGGGAGAGGTGGTAAGAATGAGCAGAGAAGACCTTTTTTTAGTAGGATAGTATTGAAAATTGATGGCAAGTGATATAAATACTATACACATAATAGAGGTGTTAAGTTTTACACCTGAAATTATATATTTCAAATTAATAAATAGCAATACAAATGGGTAAAAAGTATATAAAATATTTTATTTAAAATGTTAGCTTTATACAAAAAATAAGGAAAGGAGATGTATCTCATTGCCTAACTTGAAACTATACTACAAAGCCAGAATGATCAAAACAACATGATAAAGACTCTCTGACCTATAGGTCAGAATAGGATATCAAGGTCAAATCCCTAAATAAATGATCCGCTAATTTTTGGCAAAAGTTCTAGAGCAAAAGGAAATAAAGCAGCCTCTTCAGCAAATGGTTGGGACAATGGTAAAGCTATGTGTAAGAAATTAAAGCTAGTTACATATCTCACACTTTACACAAAAGTAACCTCAAAATGAATCAAAGACCTTGAAATCAAATCTGAATTTATAAAATATATTGAGGGAAATATATGCAGATTTCTTCAAAAGTTAGACCTCTAAAGCATTTACAATAGTATTATGCCATTGCCAGACTACAACAGAATCAAAGCTAAACAAATGGGACTGCAACAAACTATTAAGTTTCTGTACAGCAAAAGAAACATGGGCTAAAACTAAAAGTCAGCTTAGTGAGAAAACTATTTGCACTTGACACATCAGTTAAAGGATTAATATCCAGGATATACATATGTATATATAGTATATATGTGTGTGTATATATATTGTACTCACAAAGATCAACAACAAGAACAAAAATATGAATTTTTTGTGGAGATGAAATGAACAGTTTTCTAAGGAAATGCAATGAATGGCCAACAAGCACATGATAAAAAATATGCACTATTACTTATTGTTAGGAAATCCAAATCAAAACACAGATACTATCTTACATCAATGAGATCAGAAGAGTTTGTTTTGGTGGGGATAGTACAATTGTCATATGTTTTAGGTCCTAATTGAAGACCTAATCAAAATGAAATGTGTAAATTAATTGGAATATTTTATCAAGGCATTGTCATAATAAGCACTATATATGGTATCTAATGTGATTGAGCACCGAATTGCAAAATTAGGGTGCCCACCCTATATCTCCAATAACCACTGAGACAAAGAAGCTAAAGAGTTATTTTATACCTAATAATATTAAGCCATTGTCAATGTTCTAATGATTAGAAGATATTGATAGTAAGCAGTGCAGTGGGAGTCCCTGGCTTACAATCATATCCTGCACCTGGTTATGTGGATATACCTTAAAACATCATTATAGGCCTTTGTAGTAAGAGGTTATTTGAACACCTGTTCACTCTAAACAGCTGTTTCCTTTTGATTGAGGAATAATGACATGAAAAAGTCAATGAGGAGACTGAGTAGTCTCAGGATTTAAGTAGTTCTACCACTGCCATTGCTGGTGGGAACATTGCCTGGTCATACACCTAAGTAAAATAGATAAAAACTGTTCAGTAAATTCATAATCAAGATGTCATATGGTCCAACAATTCCAATTTGGGGTATCTACTCTCAGGAAAGAAAGATGTTCATTCAAAATGATGTATGCACACCATTATTTATTGCATCACTTAGTACAATATTTAACATCAAATATGGCGTGTAATGAAAAATAAGTGGATAATGATGATATGGTTTGTATACACAATAGTATACCTCACAGTCATAAAGAACGATGAAATCATGCAATTCATTACAACCTGGATGGAACTGGAAAATATCATGTTAAATTAAGTAAACCAGAAGAAATATAAATAAGAATGATATCACTCATATGTGGTAGTTATAATAACTAGATTAAGGAATATGATAGTTTCTATGATGGATACTTAGATTATTCTTGGATTAAGAGCATAAGGAGAAGGAAAAAAAAGATTTGATGAGAAGGTATATGATAGAGAATATAGGGTATATCATTGATAGAGGGTATATGATAGAGAAGTAGCAGAAGGTAAGGGTCACGTATTCTGGTGCATAAGTGCTGCTAGTAGAGCTAATATTCAAATCCAGATTAGCAACACTGAAATTGTGAGATTCAAACTTTAACAGACGAAATTAAAAATGTACCTATCAATAGCAGGTTGGAGGGGAAAGAGCAAAGGAGGGAACTGAGGAAAAGTGTTGGAGGGACGTTGACACTGATGGTGGATAGTTGACAAAACATCATATGCCTGAAGTTTAAGTATAAATAATTTTGTTACTCACAGTGATTTAATACAAATGATAAAACATTCTTAAATTAAAATTAGATTTTTCGAATTTTTATTATAACACTATGATTTACCAAGTTGTTCATAATACAGTTGTGCTATGCATTAAATATTCAAACACTCACCTCACCAACTGTATAAATATCTCTTCACCAGTATCCCCAATCTCCAGTAGCCTGCCTTGATGCAGGTACAAACAAATTTACTTCATATTGCTTGCTACAACTCAAAGCAAATAGAATCATCAAAACTTAGATCAAAATAGAACAATTTGGAATGATTGTTATGTCTCTCAATTATGTTACTAAAATCAATGAGTAAGAATTTACTGGGCTGTTCATGCTAATTGAGTCTTTTGTGTTACTGTTTACGCTAGAATTTGGTAAATTTCTATACAATTTTACATCAGATTTCCTGTTATACTACTGGGATAACAATACTATAACATAGTGATGTATCATGTGATGCCATTAGATTGTGCTGTACAGTATTTATAGGTCTCAAACAAATATGGTGGCTTAGAAGTTTGGTATGGCTAAGTTGCAGATCTGGCCCATTTCTGTTAGAGGGTGTATGGTGTTATGTTTAGCTACTGTAATTCATGCAGAAAGGGGAATTTGAAATCCACTTTTAAAAATGCCACAAAGAGGACCCGGAGAGATAGCACAGCGGCATTTGCCTTGCAAACAGCCGATCCAGGACCAAAGGTGGTTGGTTCGAATCCTGGTATCCCATATGGTCCCCCGTGCCTGCCAGGAGCTATTTCTGAACAGACAGCCAGGAGTAACCCCTGAGCACAGCCGGGTGTGGCCCAAAACCCCCCCAAAAATGCCACAAAGATATAAGCAGGACTAGACTACCTGGTACATATAGATAATCGTTATTTTCTTTTTTTAATATAAAATCTTTATTTAAGCATCATGATTATAAGCATGATTGTAGTTGGGCTTCAACAGAATACCCTTAACTAGTGCAACATTCGTACCATCAATGCCCCCCTTCATACCAACCCCTCCCTGTATTCAAGACAGACATCTTATTTCTCTCACTCATTAATATGGTTATGATAGTTGTTAGTGTAGTTAATTCCCTAACTGCACTCACCACTCTTTGTGGTGAGCTTCATATTGTGAGCTAGTCCTTCGGTCCTCATCTATTGTCTCTGGAGATTATTACAATAATGCCCTTAATTTTTCTTAAAACCCATAGATGAGTGAGACTATTCTGCATCTATCTCTTTTCCTCTGATTTATTTCACTCAGCATAATAGATTTCACATACATCCACACATAGGAAAATTTCATGACTTCATTTCTCCTGGCAGCTGCATAATATTCCATTGTGTATATGTACCACTGTACTTTTTATTGGGTGGGGGGAGATTGGATGAAGAGCCAGGTCATTTTTCTGCCTGAAAGATGGAGGTGGTGGGTAGGATTGTTGGGATTTTTAATGACAGATTGGATGCAGGGAACTTGGCTCAAACCAAGAGTTTTTAGTCCTCTAAATCCAACCTAACCTAGGAGGATTTAGCATCTTATTTGATTTCAGTCACTGAGTCCTCCATTTATGTTGTAGTTATCAACTGTTCTAGTTTTTTCAGAAAGGGGAATCTTTTTTAAAATATATTTTATTTAGACACCTTGATTACATACATGATTGTGTTTGGGTTTCAGTCATGTAAAGAACACCACCCATCACCAGTGCAACGTTTCTATCACCGTTGTCCCACTTCTCCCTCCTCCCTACCCAACGCACCCCTGTACTCTAGACAGGCTCTCCATTTCCCTCATACGTTCTCATTTTTAGGACAGTTCAAAATATAGTAATTTCTCTAACTGAAAGCATCACTCTTTGTGGTGAGCTTCATGAGGTGAGCTGGAACTTCCAGCTCTTTTCTCTTTTGTGTCTGAAAATTATTATTGCAAGAATGTCTTTCATTTTTTCTTAAAACCCATAGATGAGTGAGACCATTCTGCATTTCTCTCTCTCTCTGACTTATTTCACTCAGCATGATAGATTCCATGTACATCGATGTGTAGGAAAATTTCATAACTTCATCTCTCCTGACAGCTGCATAATATTCCATTGTGTATATGTACCACAGTTTCTTTAGCCATTCGTCTGTTGAAGGGCATCTTGGTTGTTTCAAGAGTCTTGCTATGGTAAATAGTGCTGCAATGAATATAGGTGTAAGAAAGGGGTTTTTGTGTTATATTTTTGTGTTCCTAGGGTATATTCCTAGGAGTGGTATAGCTGGATTGCATGGGAGCTCGATTTCCAGTTTCTGGAGGAATCTCCATATCGCTTTCCATAAAGGTTGAACTACATGGCATTCCCACCAGCAGTGGATAAGAGTTCCTTTCTCTCCACATCCCCGCCAACACTGTTCTCATTCTTTGTGATGTGTGCCATTCATGTGGTGTGAGGTGGTACCCCATAGTTGTTTTCATTCTTTGTGATGTGTGACATTCATGTGGTGTTAGGTGGTACCCCATAGTTGTTTTGATTTGCATCTCCCTGATGATTAGTGATGTGGAGCATTTTTTCATATGTCTTTTGGCCATTTGTATATCTTCTTTGTCGAAGTTTCTGTCCATTTCTTCTCCCCATTTTTTGACAGGATTAGATGTATTTTTTTTCTTGTAAAGTTCTGTCAGCGCCTTGTATATTTTGGAGATTAGCTCCTTATCAAATGGGTATTGGGTGAATAGTTTCTCCCACTCAGAGGGAGACTCTTGTATCCTGAGTGCTATTTCCTTTGAGATGCAGAAGCTTCTCAGCTTAATATATTCCCATCTGTTAATCTCTGCTTTCACCTGCTTGGAGAGTGCATTTTCCTCCTTAAATATGCCTGTAGTCTCAATGTCCTGGAGTGTTTTGCCTATGTGTTGTTCTATATATCTTATGGTTTCGGATCTGATATCAAGGTCTTTCATCCATTTGGATTTTACCATTGTACATGATGTTAGCTGGGGGTCTAAGTTCAATTTTTTGCAAGTGGTTAGCCAGTTGTGCCAATACCACTAGTTGAAGAGGCTTTGTTTGCTCCATTTAGGATTTCTTGCTCCTTTATCAAAAATTAGGTGACTGTATGTCTGGGGAACACTTTCTGAGTATGCAAGCCTATTCCACTGATCTGAGGGCCTGTCCTTATTCCAA
>PVKC010007011.1:0-30200 GCA_004027635.1 Crocidura indochinensis | reverse complement strand
TGGTCGCCTCTCTATTGCTAAGGATGATTTCTGAGTGCAGAGCCAGGAGTAAGTTCTAAGCATCTATGGGTATCCCCACCCCACACCAAATACTTGATTTGCTCTTTAAACAACCAGCAATTTTTTAAAAGATGAAGGGAGACACACCCAGTGATGTCCTGGTGACACTCAGGAGTAAATGTATTTGCAGGGAACAAGCCCATCCTCAGCCCCCGAGGATTCTATTTATTTCTTTTTTTTTTTCTTCAAACCAATATTGATGCATTTCAACTGATTTTTATGTTGTTTTGGCCCTCTAACTAAAGGCTGAGCTTGACCTTAGCTCACATGGGGATTTAACAATGCCTGAGTGTGATTTTGCAGAGAGCTCGGCGAACTGAGCACATATTGTGCATTTGGAAGTCTGAGTTTGTTTTCAGACCCTGCATGGTTCCCCTGAGCCCTGCTAATGGAAGTGCCCCCAAGTACAGAGTCTGGAGTAGCCCCTGAGCATTGCCACATGTGACTCCCAAACAGAAACAAAGCCAAAATGCCTGAGGAGGCCATTTAAGCTCTTGAGGAATAAACATGCACTGGGATCTAGGCATGAGGCTTTGAAGGGAAGTTAGCCATGACCCCAGAGGACACTGTAAAGGAACTCAGCCTATGGCATAAGTACCCCACAGAGCAGTGGGGTAGATATTCAGTAGCCTCCAAAAAGGTGTATTAGGCTACCCCTAACAGGCTGCCAGCTTCAGGATCAAGTTGGCTAGATTCATTTGCTTCCTCATCTTATTCATTCCTTGCAAGGTTTACTCACTTCCTCCCAAAGCTTGAAATAGTTCAAGCGATGAACTACTCTAGATCTAGGTTTACTAATAATCATATCTTATGTGTACCAGTACTCCCAAATGTAGTGCCTAGTTCTCCATGTCCCCTGTCTCTGTAAGGTTCTTCAGTCAAAGAGAGTTTTAGCATCTCCTTGTATATCCTTTTTTAATAGATTGCTTCCACCCTGCTCATTGTCACTGGCCTGTGTGATGTCACCTTGCCTCCAATTAGCACTGCATTTGAGAGTATCCATTTAGCCCTGGGGTGAGATACAATGGGAATCCCACACTTCAGTGTTGGCTCCACCAAGGATGAACAGTAAAAAGTAAACCTCTCCCTGCTGGCACTCTGATCCCAGGACTTTTTGCCAGAAGCAATCTTAGTCACTACCCAGTTACTTTCTTTGGATTTATTCAGAGAGCATTTATCCCTTCCCCAGTCTCTCTGAGCATTCTCACATCCATCTCTAGTCTAGACCCATGGAATAGTGAAATACTTTCTATCCATGCTGTCATTTGATTTCTTTCAACATTAACAACATATTATGGACATCATCCCCTCTCAATACTGCTTCATTCTTGTTAGTAACTCCATGATTTTCGAACCTTTATTAAAATGGAAGCAAAGTAGATGGCCTCTGCATAGGAGGCCTTGGATTCTTTCTTGACTATTGCTATTGCTATTTTTGCTTGCTTTTGCTAACTAAACAACTTATGTATATTTGCATGTATGTTTAGGTATTTCAGAAAGTTTTTAACATCTGTCCTCAAAGGGAAATTTCTTGCTCAAGGAAAATGTGCCATTTCAGAATGTGATCTGGTCTTCCAAATCACCTGCCTTGAAGTGAGATCATTTTCCACTCACATAAGCAATAAGGAGAAAAGCTCTTCTACCAACACAATTCTCAGCACTGTTTACAAACTTCCTAATGCTTTGCCATATCTGCTGAATAGAAAATTTTGCCCTACAATTTTAATGTCTCTAGCTAGCTTTAGAATCTTCATGTATAATTTTATTTTTAATAGATTGCTTTCCAACTTGTGCTTTAGAGATAAATGATGTCCAAGGATCAAGCAATATGTAAATAATTTAGGAATCCCGGTTTCCTGATATAAGCTTTATTCCAGCAAACTGTTTGTATCCTACTTAATATAGGATGCTCAGTGGGGTGCTATATTCAAAATATTTTTCCTCAGATTTTGTGACTATTGGTTAAAAAATATCTCATTGATTTTAAAAGCTTGCTTTTTATATAAAAGAAAAACAAAGAATCTAGATATAGGTATTTTAGACTTGCTTTCGCATTCCCACTCTACCAAAAACTGTTATTCTGTAACGAATGTTGTCTAATGAAATAAAGTGCTTTAAAATTAAATTCATAATGACAATGAAGAAGCAGAAATTTGAACATCAACTAGATGTAATGGAGAAGCTGTCATTTAGTTTAATTATTATCATGGTATTACAGTTTCCTTTAAAGCAAAGGGGTTCTTTAAGACATTCCTTCTGGCTACTTATGTATTAAAAGAGATGATTTGGGATGTGCTTCATAATGATGCTGGAAGAGGTGACTAGATGTGAGTGCAGCTAAATGATGGTCATGAATGGATAATAACTGAGGTTAGAATTGGGGTAGGTGGTACTCTAGGTTTACCTATGAGTTTACCTATTACTTGATTTACCTATTGAAAATTTGCCCTTAAAGTGCTAAAGTTCATCAGATAACTACAAAACCCTGTTATGATCAATTGTAGTAATACAGGTATAGTTGCTTCCCAGGCCAGAGGCCTGTCTGTCTGTTCTTGGCACTGAGCCCTGCCAGAGCACTATCTTGATGCAACACATCCTGAAATCCATCTCACACTCTGCTCCCCAAAGTGCCACTCTGTTTGCTCTTCCCACAAGTATTGCCTTATTATGTGCTTCATGATGGAGCAGAAGTCCAAGGGCTGGAGTCTTGGAGAGAGGACAGATCCCCTTAATGTAAAGTGTGACCTCAGAACTCATGAGAACTTATTCAAATGTGCTTGACACAGAACCTGTAGCTTCCAAAACAATACTTTTAGCCAAGCACAACCACTTCTTAAGCAGGTATTATTTGTGCAATTATTTATTCAAAGTATTTATTTGAACCTGGTAGAGGATTGCTCACAGTAGGAGGAATAGCTCAGAGACTGTTGGAGAGAGGTGAAATAACCTGTGTGAGCATCACCTAGACACCATGAGGAGACTGTTCTATGCAGAGTTCACTAGTCCCAGTAATGTGCTTCATCAGTGTTCACACATAAGAAGAAAGGGCAGGGACCAGAGAGATAGCATAGTGATAGGGCATTTGCCTTGCACATGGCTGACCCAGGATGGACATGGGTTCGATTTCCAATATCCCATATCTTCCCCCGAGCCTGCCAGGAGTGATTTCTGAGTGCAGAGCCAGGAGTAACCCCTAAACGCCTCTGGGTTGGCCTCAAAAAAACAAAACAAAAAAGAAAAAAGAAAGAAAAAAGGGCAGCCATGTCAGCAAGAAAAAGAGAATCAGAATTGGGATGTTATCAAAGTAATCATTAGGAATTCAAGGGAATAGAGTGCCCCTAGGTAGGGTTGAGTGGATGGTTAACTTGGAAGCAGAGAAAAATCATGAGTTAATGTTTGTAAGCAGGTGTTAGCACAGTTGCTTCAAAATGAAAAGGAAAAAAATGATAAAAAAAAAAAATAGCTAGTTACATCTTGACTAGAAGAAGGCTCTTTTGAGAAAGTGTCAATGTTCCATTACAAACACCATTCACATCTACCAAATGGGCCAGATGGTTTCTCAAATACTGTGTGCAGACAGCTGCCCATTGCTACAGATGAAGTCTTTTCTGCTGACGCTCGTGTTACCCATAGTGTATGATAGAATGTTGATTCCTTTGGTGCCATGGAACACTTATGTGTCATTATCACTGTAAACCATAAATATACATGACACCAGGCAATAAATAAAATTGCCTAGCTTTCAATCTGAATGGGAAGAAGCTGCCTTTCTTACCTGAGAAGAGAGGAGATCTGAGATTCATTTACCCTTCTACACAAATGTCATTTATCCATCATTGGATGCTTGAGATTGCTTTTTTGGCTACCCCCTGTAACCACAGCCCCAGCACAGACTCCAGGAACAAATACTCCACTGAACCCCAATCTTATAGCATACCTGGACTCAAAGCCAGTGGGAGGGAAGGTACAATTCTGGGGGATTCCAAATAGTTCCAAGTGGAGCCAAACTCTTTCATTTGACAACATACCACTGATTCTTTGGAGGTCAAATAACGGGCAGGTGTACAGAATTTAAAAGAGAGTAAGAAAATGGAAGCGAATCAACTTCTTTGAAAACTGACGTGTTTTAGATGTGTGTTTCTGTTGGTTTTGAAAGAAAGCTGATTCAGTGCCATTCACCTAGTAAGAAGGTGGCACTTTTCTTTTTGACTCCCTGAACTCCAAGTATCTTTGCCTGAGCATGTGTTGGCAGGACTGAGAAGCAGGGTAGGAGGAAGAGGGCAGGTAAGAGCCCTGCAAGTGCCTAATGAGCCACAGATGCAGAAAGACTCTCCCTGATCAGGAGAACACAGCGTCCTTACAGACTGTAGCATCTTTCACGGCTCTGTAAATGCCAGATTCCCATCTTCCTGACATCTTGTGATTCTGCGTCCTAACTTGCCAATAAATGAACGCACTGAGTGAGTAAATATCTGTATGCTGAGTGTACAATCTTGTCTTTCAGAAATACCGACAGTATATGGCAGGACTCCTGGCTCCTCCTTATGGTGTTATGGAAACGGGCTCTAACAACGACAGTAAGTGCAAAATGGGAACATTCTGTCTTGCAAACTTTGACGTGTGGAGTGTGTTTTCATGTGATCCAAAAACAGTTCCTACACCAGCCTGACAGAATCAGCTTCCAGGCTCTTGTGGATAAACAAACCTGCCAGCCCACACTTGAATTTTTTTTCCCTTTTGTTTGCTTTTCTGGGTGGGCTGGGGAATACCATAAGACATGTGGGTATCAAAATTTGTACAAGACAAGCGTCCTACTCATTGTATGTCTTTCTGGACTATACTTCAATTATTTAGGAAAAATTGTTAGTGTTGTTTCATTCTGTGGTCTTAGCTGGGAGAGAAAAATTGACACTTCAGTTTACTTAGGATGATTTCTCGAGACAGCTTCCTCCAGGGTGCAGTTCTGTTATTTCTGGGTGCTTGTAGAAAGAGAATCAAGAACAGTGTTTGTCTTGGTCACTTCAGGACATCATAGTGTCCCACCTTCCCCCAGAGCCCCACCTTTGGTGTTTTTGATACTATTAGTTCAGGAGTGATGTCTGGATGAGCTAGGATTCTTATGAAATCATGGCCTGTGCACATCCCAGAACTTTTTCAGAGAACTAGAGTCTGGCTTATCCAAAAAAGGAGCAGTTTTCCCTCTAGGTGCATCCTGGAGTGCCCACATCAGTGCAGCTCTTTCTGCTTGTCAGCAGCATCTGTTCAAGTGCTCACTCCTCTCCCTTGGAGTTTCTCAAGGCAGCCCTGAAGCTTCTGCTCAGTTATTACACCTGTACCCAGCGCCTGGACTTGGAAGCTGCCACTCTTGAGCTCGGTGATGGAGCTAGAAGTGTTTCCTCTTCAGGCATCTTCAGAGTAAAGAAGCTTTCTTCAACTCCTAGAGTGTCACTCTCCCTTTTAGCATTGTGGCTTTCTCCTGCTGACCTGCTCCTCACTTGATGTGGGCATCCTCCCTCTTCTTTCCTTCTGAGCTGTGCAATATGTCACTCCTCCCTTCGCAAGACAAATCATTCTTTCCTTTCCTTCCCACTCTAGTCTTCATTTTCTCTTCTGCCTAACTCCTGTGTAACTGATCATAAGGGGTCCCTGAGTGGAAATTACAGCTGTGTGACCTCCAACAGAAGCCCTGAGTCCCCATGTCTCCATTTCTTCAGGGCAGTATGGTGAGGATTTAAAGACACCAAACTTGTTAAGTGTCCAGGTGCCAAGAAGATGTCAGGCATGCATTCAGCACACACATGACATGAGCCTTCATATATCCTAGTGACTCCTTCTCTGAGTTACTCAAAAGTTTTGGACTCAAACCACATGTGAAGTTTCCAGGGATGAGCCCAGAATCAGACTTACCTACTCTCATTCCCCATAGTCATCCCAGATGTTGGCCAAGGCTCTCTTTGTTTCTTCTCTCTTATTCCTGGCTCTAGTTTATACTGATCTGCTCCCATATCTCTGGTTATTCACTTCCTAATCCTTTTACAGTTACTTCTTCAATCACTCCAAAACTTTAAAGTGACTCCAGTCTAGCCTAGGGTCAGTTTTCTTTTCTATATCTATTCTTGTCCCACCATCATGGAATCCTTTCTCCAAGATGATTCCCTAAACTTTCAAAACCACTCGCTCCTTTTGAACTTTACAAATGTATAATGAATGTCCAGAGACTTTCTGGTTATCATCCCCTCAGCACACCTTGTGGTGAAAGCTGAAACTGAGACCTGGGCTGATTTCTCACAAAGATGGTCCCTCCTCAACAAAGTCACATCTGCATTTCCGGCTTTTTATTTCTCCCATCCCAGCTCTAATCCTCACTCATGGACCTCCTTTCTTTTGCTTCCTCCCCCAGGAGTTGATCATTGTCTGTCTCAACCACTAACTTTGTAGTGTTTGTGTTTTCCTTTCTATATGCCCTCCCTGTAAGCTGTAGGCCAAAGGTATTCTTGACCACAGGTAGAAATCATAGTCAGTCCTACACCTGACTAACACAGAACTGTTAAAATTTCTAATTTTATCATGAAAAATTATTTCATATTTCTACAGTAAGCACCCGTATTTTTATCACTTCAATATAAGGAATATATTCATTCTTTAATGTGCATGCATTGGGGCCAGGAAATAGTATAACAGGACACATTCCTGGAATGCATCTGACCTGTGTTCTATTCCTGGCACCACATGGTCCCCCGAGCATTGCTAAACACACCCCAGGGATGGTGAGGGATCTTCAGCACTGCAGTACATGAGCAATATTGCTTCCTGAGATCCTTGTGTTGAACTAATGGCTCAGTTGTCCAAGAATTGCCAGCATGACCTCTAGATGTCCTGAGTATCGCTTGGGAGTCCACCGAAAGTATAATGTTGATTTTAAACTTAATATTTTGTATTAATAACAACCTATTTTCTTCTTTTAGGCATATATATTATATTATATATTATACATCAGTAGGTTTTATTAAAAATAAATACTTCTGGGTCAAAGAGAGGGAGAGAGAGTGAGAGAGAGAAAGAAAGAGAGAGAGAGAGAGAGAGAGAGAGAGAGAGAGAGAAGAGCATACAATTGAGCCCTCAGTGGGTTGTAGGGCAATCCCAGGGACTGTATGGTCTCCTGAGCATACAACTAGATTAGTCCCTGAATGCTGCCAGTTGTGGTCCCAGTGTCCTGCCCCACTCCCACCCCAGAGGAAAAAAGACATTTGAGTGTATAGTTACTTTATTATCCACCTAATAACTATTTTATTTTTCTTTCTTTTTTTTTTGGGGGGGGGGTCATACCCGGCAGTGCTCAGGGGTTACTCCTGGCTCCATGCTCAGAAATTGCTCCTGGCAGGCACGGGGGACCATATGGGGCACCGGGATTCGAACCGATGACCTTTTGATCTCCCGGGTCCCTATTTTATTTTTCTTAAAAAGGCTTACTACCCAGTCCATATTTAAATTTCCCCAGCTGGATGTCTGTGGCTCATGGCTCAAACTGAACTTCAGTGAAGTACTGTGCCATGCTCAGATTTTTATGTCTTAAATATATTTCCATTTTGAACAGTCCCTTTCTGCCCATTCGTGATTATCACTGTATTGTAATTTTCATGATTGTCCATAGCCTGCCATGAAAGGTGAAGTTAGCCCAACTTTCAAGTTCTCATGGTCTCAGATCACCTTTTCTTTACAGACACACTTTTATCGAGTAAGATACAGTGATTTGTTCAAATGTATTTATTTTTGTTAAACCTTCCAGAAAGTACAATTCTTTATACCTTGTATTTCCTCATACAACCAACTCCAGTCCTTTTAAATAATTATTGAATAACTGGCTGGCATTTGGCTGATTTGCTGGTTGGTGGGGAGCATACAGAAATGAATGGATGTAGGGAGGAGGAGAGAGATGAAAGGAAGCAAGGAGAAAGGAAGGGGCAGATGGATAGAAATGTAAATGAATGAGTAGATGGATGTGTAAATAGATGATATGATGCAATTCATTAGCCCTAACAGAAAAATATCAGAGTGCTCTTTCTGACAAATCTGGAAATTTTGGAAAACATTGCTATTTGAAAGGACAGATTTCCCTTTCCCTGCTTCTTCCTGCTTGAGCTTTGTGTTTATATATGTCTTAGCCCAGTTTGATCGACTAAATTAGGAATTTCCTGAATAGTTTCTATCATTCTTATCCCTTCTTCATCCAATGGAGGATGGCATTCTCTTATTTTAGTTCCAGTGTTGTAAATCCTAGATGTCCTCTTATTAAGCACAGAATTTCCCTATTTGCTTAGCATTTATGCAGACTTTATTTTCACATTGCAAACCACCTCTGACTATCCCTGTGATTCAATGTAAAATACATACATACACATAGAAACACATTAAACACACATAATGACCTGTGCGGGTTGGGAGAGATGCTTCATATAAATAGACTTATTTGAGCCCCAGTGCCACCAATAATCATCACAATAATATCATGTCTGCTTTTGTCTCCTGAGTATAAGTTCACTGGGCATTTATGGTGGGGTGGAAAAGGTGCATTAAACTTTCATGGGATTCTAGTATGACCACACTTACCATGCCAGCCAAAATAATAGTATATATTTTGTATTTTTCTAAAAAGAATCATGTACATTTTTATGGAAACACAAATTAAAGATATTAGAATTTCACATGACTTGGTTTAACAAAGTACTTTAGATCCAATTTACTGATTAATCCTAAAATTTATAATATTTTTCTCTTTTTCTTATTCTAGGGATTCCTGACAAGGAGAACGTGAGTAGCTATCTCTCTGCCTAACTTCTAAAAATTGTCATAAGTTAAAAAATAATCATGATGACCTAACAGCAAAGATTTGTTTTCCACATGTTCAACAGAACCATAAATATTTTTCTAATCTTATTCTGGCATCTTTGGTGAGTCACTTTGAAATATACGGAGTAGAAAGTTGATTGCTCTGACATGGTCAGATGTCCTTGATAGTAATCACTCTAGAGAAATGTTCTTGGAGCCAGTGTTTTCTTTTTCTTTTTTTTCATATGTGACAGTAAAACAAATCACTAGAATAACAACATATAAAAAAATGAGTTGGTTTTCCTTGGTAAGAAATTCAGGTAGTTCATGAATATACTTAATCATACCCACATTGTTAAAGCCAGTATTTCTCTTTGAAGAAATCAAACAATTAATTGTTCTACTACAAAGAGTAGAAACTTTCAGAAAATATGTTCTCCAAGAAACAGTTGTGAAGCCCACTTTCCAAACTGGTGTATAGGAGCCTTATCTTTCCATGAAAATCAAAGTAATGATATCAATTAGAGTAACTGGAATCTAACTTTCAACAACAACATGAAAGGGTTAATAATGATATTGATGATTAATAAACAGTTATTAATGAGATAATGAGATTAAGCAGAGTAACTAGAAACTAACTTTCAACAACAACACGAAAGGGTTAATAATGGTAGCATATATCAGTGCTTAGTGGCTTTTCAGTGACAGTTTAAGATGTGCTTGGTGGTTTTCTTTTTTTTTTTTTTTTTTTTTTTTTTTTTTTTTTTTTTTTTTTTTTTTTTTTTTTTTGGTTTTTGGTTTTTGGGCCACACCCAGTGACGCTCAGGGGTTACTCCTGGCTATGCGCTCAGAAGTCGCTCCTGGCAGGCACGGGGGACCATATGGGAACCGGGGGATCGAACCGTGGTCCGTGCAAGACTAGCGAGGTAAGGCAGGCACCTTACCTGCAGCGCCACCGCCTGGCCCGGGTGGTTTTCTAATGATGAATTGTGTTGTCATTGAATTCCCTGCTCTGCCCAAGTGATAACATCATAGAATAGCTGATCCCCCCCTTCTCTGTTTCTGATTCTTTGTCAGTGGACACAATCATCCTTTTACTTACATTCAGATTATGTCTGTGTCTCCCCCCTCTCCCCATTCAGAGGCTTTCTTTAAATCATCCTCTATTTTTGTTGTTGTTTTTGGTTTTGGGGTCACACCTGGTGGTGCTCAGGGGTTACTCCTGGCTCTGCACTCAGAAATCACCCTTGGCAGAAATCACCTGGACCATATAGGATTCTGAGGTTCAAACCTGTGTCGACTGCATGCAAGGCAAACACCTGACCCGCTGTGTTATTGCTCTGGCCCCTAAATCATCCTTTTATTGGCTTTAAAGGTCTGTTTGGAAATTATGGCACATGGCTGTATCACTGTTGATTTGGT
Source organism: Crocidura indochinensis (assembly GCA_004027635.1). Classification (NCBI taxonomy): domain Eukaryota; kingdom Metazoa; phylum Chordata; class Mammalia; order Eulipotyphla; family Soricidae; genus Crocidura; species Crocidura indochinensis. The sequence goes on along the minus strand of PVKC010007011.1, from coordinate 19,892 downwards.
TGAAGACCTCATAGAGTCATTTCAAATGTCCCAGCAAAATTTTGCTTCCTGGGATCATTAGAATATTTCAGTTCCTAGCAGCAGGGCCTAAAAGAACTACTTGTCATCTTTAAAGAGCCCAACCTCATCTTTAAAATATGGATGTTTGTCATGGTGCCCCTAAAAGGCCATTATGAATATTGAATGAGCTCATCTGTGCCAAGCACAGAGATTAGCACAATGGAGCTCAGTAAATGTTATGACTATTATTGTAATTATTATTTTCTCAAGCCTTGTACACCTTCTAGCTGTTTTTTCTCTTTGAAAAATGCCCTACCCTTTTTAAAGTAGCTTTAAACCTTTGCCTTTTATGGCTCATCTTTAAAATGCCTTTCTTCAATGAACTTTTCCATTGATCTTTTGCTTTAATAAATAAATAAATAAAACTCACAATCTTTTGGGTGTTGCATAAAACTCTAATGAATCAAATTCATTCATGAAGAAGCTGCCCAAAAGCAACACTTCATAAACTTTTCCCTCTTGTGACCCCTTTTTTGTTCAAGAAACTTTTTACACAACTGAGTACAAATTTAAAAGGTAAATTTAAAAGGCATACAAATAAAGCATTTACTGATAATAAATTACAAAAAAATTGAAGGCATTTTTCATGATCCCCAGTTTTATAACCCCCTTTTATATAAGTTTAATAAATTAAGGCCCAAGTTTAAATCAGCAAAGCATATCCTGCCATTATGTTGAACATGGGTGTCCCAAAGCAGTTCCCAACAAATAATGCACATATCATTAGTCAAAGCAAAACTATAAAAGGGGCCCGGAGCTTCCTCATCAGGGGACTCTCAGGGATGTGGAGAGACACACAGAATAGCCAAGCCCTAGGAGGTGGAAACATGTTCCTGCTTCAAAAGGAAGATCTGTGGATCTTAGGCACCCAGTGACCTTTGTGTTGGGTACCTCCACAGCAGGATGATAGGCACTGTGTTCTCCTACGAGTACAACAGCTGTCATTAGGTAGCTTCACTTTTGGACGAAGTCGGAATTTGAAGTTTGCAGCAAGTTAGATATCATAAGCGATTAGTAGCATGTTGCCTAGGAGGTTCTGGTGGCTGGCCCACCTGTCTCTCTCCCCAGCGTTAGTCCATAGTGACTGCATATTTGTATTGGTTTGAACCATTCTATATCATAGACTCGGGCCAACAGAAAGATCAATCCTCTTTTTCCCTTCTCTCAGCAAAGAACATGGACATAGCATTGCCTGATGCTGGTAGGAAAGCTCTCCACTGCTTTTGGGAAAGGAAAGCAAATGAGATGAAAGACATTCAAGAGGAGACTTACAGCCCTAGAAAGATAAAAGGGAGCTCAGAGCCTTAAAGTGGTGTTAATTGAAAGTTTTCTTTTATGAGAGTTGTACTATGATGACTCCTTTTATCTTTTACCTTCTTTAACTACATGCTCGGCAATATTATATTTCTTTTATGTTTCTAAATAGCAATAATATGGCTGGGGACTGAAATAAAAGCACATAGACTATTATTGTTTCAGTGTCCAAACAGATTCTCTGTGGAAGAATAACTTCTCTTTTAGCTCCTACTCTTGATTTTGTTAATCACCATGTTTAACTTTTAATCAAATATGCAGACGTCAGTAAGTGGTGTTTTTAGCTGCCTTGTCAACTATATCTTATCTCCAGACCCAGACTTACTTTGCATAGAGGGAATTTTCTTCATAAATTGCACTTTTATAGAAACAAATGGACTGGTGGTTAATTTGCTGGATTATTTTGTTTGATAATTGACTGTTATTGATAGGGACATAATTTAATTTTAGATGACACAATTCTTCAATCTCTAAAGCAGTTAGTAAAATTATCAGAAAAATAACCATTGAGTCAATAAAACAAGTAGGTTATTTTGATAGGTTTGTGATTATTTTTGGCTTTAAAAACAAAAATTTTGAGAGAAGAGACATACCTTGTGGTGATTGGAGGAAACCATGTAGTTGTGGGGACCAAACTCTGGAATCTCACGTGTATCACATGCACTTCAGCCCTTTCAACTGCATACTCAGCCCTAAGAAATTATTTTCTCTGGGGGCTGGAGAGATAGCACTGCAGACGTAGGACAGATGGTGATTCAAATCCCAGCATCCTATATGGTCCGCCAAGCCAGCCAGGAGCGATTTCTGAGTGCAAAGCCAGGAGTAATCTCTGAGCACCGCTGTTGTGTGTGACCCAAAAACAAAAAATTTGTTTTTTCCTCTGACCTGTGGAAGTCTCTTTTTTCCCCCATTGTCTATGCATGATAGAACTGTCGACCAACCATGCTTAACACTGTTCAAATTAATAATTATCAGAATACTTTATAATTAAATATAAAAATTGTCCTATGGGGGCCGGAGAGATAGCACAGCGGCGTTTGCCTTGCAAGCAGCTGACCCAGGACCTAAGGTGGTTGGTTTGAATTCTGGTGTCCCATATGGTCCTCTGTGCCTGCCAGGAGCTATTTCTGAGCAGTTATCCAGGAGTAACCCCTGAGCACTGCCGGGTGTGGCCCAAAAATAAAAAAAAAAAAAAATTGTCCTATAAAGAAAGGAGCTGATGTAAATTTTTTTGCTTCTTACAGAGATTGTGGTTGGTTATTATGTTCTATCCACTTGGGAAGCAACTGCTCTGGGGTTTAGTACTTTGCAAATGTTATACTCTTCTTCCTCAATATGGAAGGAAGCAGAAAATACTCAAAGATATTACCAAATAATTGTATTTCTGATTTATGAACTTCTTGTTTTCAAAAGTTTGATTAGAAGCCTTCTCTCTCTCTCTCTCTCTCTCTCTCTCTCTCTCTCTCTTGGCTTATAGTTGTAGTACTGATTGTGTGATTAGCAAACTTCTTATTAAATATAGAAGGATAATTAATAGTATACAACACTATCAATTTAGGAGCTCAAAATTTCCCAAGAACCAGAAGGGTCAATATTATCAAAAAAAACATTTTATTGTAAAATAGGAAGACTAGGGGCCAGGCGGTGGCACTGGAGGTAAGGTGCCTGCCTTACTGCGCTAGCCTTGGATGGACCGCGGTTCGATTCCCCCGTGCCCCATATGGTCCCCCAGGCCAGGGGCGACTTCTGAGCGCATAGCCAGGAGTAACCCCTGAGCGTCACTGGATGTGGCCCAAAAACCAAAAAAAAAAAAAAATGGGAAGACTATTTTGTAGTCTCATTTTTAAAAGATGACAGGGCCAGAGAGATAGTAGAGTAGATAAAGTACTTTCTTTGCACGCAGCCAACTCTGTTTGATCCACATACAACATTTGGTACCTGAAGTGATCTCTGATTGCTGGACTGTAAGTAAATCCTGAGCACCACTGGGTGTAGCTCCACCTTCCCCCCACAAATTAAAAGCAAAACTTATTTTAGGACCAGAGTGACAGCACATCAGGGAGGACATTTGCTTTGCACATGGTGAACCCGGGTTCCATCTCCGCCATCCAATATGGTCCCCTCAACACTGCTAGGAATGACCCCTGAGTGCTGCCAGGTGTGGCCCCAAAACAACAACAACAAATTTCGTTTTAATGGATTACTTGAAGTAGATGCTTTATGCTTTTAGAAAAATCATGCATCATTTATATGAAAAATAATATTTGAAGATTATTTATAATGACATCCCTTTTGGAGGTATTTTTTTCATAATTTTGTTATTGGGTTTTTGTACATAGGTCTTGTTCTAACCCTAACCCTTTTATCTCTGAGCTACATTCTTGCCAAAGACATGAAATTCTTTTTCTTTTTGGATTTTGGGCCACACCTGGTGGTGCTCAGGGTCTGTTCAAGCTCTCTGCTTAGAAGTGCTCTTTGGTAGTGCTGGAAGTTTAAGCCAGAGTCAGTGGAAAACAAGGCAAGTACCTTCTTAACCCTTGTACTATCACTGACCCTCCTCCCCTCACCCAAACCTGAAGTTTTAAATAGCAGATGGCAAGGAAATGATTAACAAAGTTTCTGGAGTTCTCATTAATGATGAGGTAATAGAATACTACTAAGTCAGGAATTTTAGGAATTTTTAGGAGAAATAATAGCATTTATTTCAATAGGTACTCTTTAAAAAAACTTTAAGGTTAAAGAAAAAATTAGGATAAATTTCACCTATGAAATAACATCTTATTCAAGCCTGCCAGACTGGCTATGGTTTTGAGACTTTTTTTTTATAAAGCAAAGTATACTTCCTTATACAAACCCAAAATCTGGATATGATTCTGAATGCCCTCGGCTCTAGCTTCCTTATAAAATCCTACCAAATCTTTTAAAACTGGCTTTAGAACACCCGCTGAATTCAAATCAATGGTTTAACACTGAGTTAAGCATTGTTAAACATTACAAGTTTTTTGTAGTCATTATGTTTTTTATTCTATTTTAAAACCTAGCTACATCTAGACCTGGGTGTAGCTAGGTTTTTAAAGCAGGACTTTCAAATATATTTAAATCAAAACAAAACAGAGGGGCTAGAACGATAGGAGAGTAGGTAAGGCATTTGTCTTGCATGTGGGGGACTTGGGTTCAGAACCTGGCTTCTCATATGGTCCCCATCCTGAGAGCCCCTGGGTGTGGTCCTAAAACAAATGAGAGACAGAGAGACATATACACAGAGACATACACAGTGAGAGAGAGAGAGAGTAGAGAAAAAGAGAGAGAGAGAGATTGCCATAGGAGTAGGCTTTGGGGAGTGTAGAGGGTCACCAATAATTGGGTTATTGGTGACAGCAAGTGCATACTGGTGAAAGGATGAATGGGTATTGCAACATTCTATGACTGAAACTCAATTAAATTAATAGAAACTAAAACTAGCTACATCTAGAACTCTCAAGACTATCTTGGTCAAAGTTCACAGGGTGACCCCTGGCAGCTGGGCTCTATTCCAGAAGGAAAATGTTGTAAGGAGCCAATACTGTCCCCACTCAAAGCCACAGAGAGGCTGAGGGCAATTAGTTCTATAGGACATTAAACCAACCGAAGGCTAAAGACAAGAAACCCTGAGCTTTCCCCCTTTTGATTGTGAAGGACAAATTGCCGATCTCCTAAGTGAAGATTAGATGCAGCCTTGCAGCGTGCTGTGTGGTGTGTAAATACTGGCTCCTCTGGCTGACCTCCCTCGGGGTAACTCGGGAGCCAGCACTTCCTCTGCCTCACCGTCTGGAAAACACCAGGGACTTAATGCCGAAGGTGCCAAGGACAACTTCAGCTCTCGAATTTTGGAAGAAATGTTTGTTTTTGTGTTTGTGAGTTACTCATTTTAGGGGGTTGGAATGCCCTTGCTGGCTCTCTTTCTGACTTTTTTTTTTTTTTAATTCCGTCCATTCCTGTACTCTAAGAGTTTCCTGGCTCCTTTTCTCTCATCAGCTTCTGCCTGGAGTCATTGGGTATTGATTGATGTTTTAAGATGATGGGCACTTGCCCTTCATTTAATGAGCAAATAGCACATGTAGGCAGAACTCTCAAAGCCTGGTCCTGCTGTTGTCCTGCAAAGTCCGGGTTGTTTTGCCTCTGCTCACTCTCTGCAGTGTTCCCACAATCTGCTTTCGTATGTTTGCTGGCTGACAAAGCACATATTGGTGTGTGTTCAATAGTGGCTCATTAATACAATTTAAGGTGCATTTTACACTGTTGTGCTTATGTTTTGTGATTCAGTGTTGTTATTTTGGCTTCTCTACATTTTCAAGCAATTCTCTTTTGAGATGGAACTTTTTTATTTTATGGCCCTGTAGAGCTGATAGCAAGTCATACCCCATAATACTGTTTAGAATGGCTTTTCTTCATTTTTCCATAATTAGAATTTGATGTCAGTAAGGTATCACAGAGAACCAAGATACAAAGCTTAATAGTCCAAATCATAATAAAGTGAGATATTCGATTTCCCCATCTCTCTAGCCAGTATGTTCTTCTACTTCTCACTTTAAAAACTAGCATGGCCTTGAAGTGATAGTACTCTGTGTTGGTGCAAAATACTCAGTGGTGGCAGGGGCAAGGAAACAATATCACGTTGATAGTAATATCCTGTGTTGCTGATTCCAAACTTAAGGAGAATATAATGCTGCTTTCAGAAATGCTTCATCCCATACTGCAGGCAATTACGTTGCTCATCAGTAACTCTGAGCTGCTTGCATATTATCTCGTACGACTATGAAAATAAAAATACATAGAATCATTTAGGTGTGCTGCATTTGAATTTTTTTATTGTTCTTGTTTTCAGAAATTGAAACCCAATTATTTGCAAATATGTCTTTAGGTTTGGGAGAGAAAATTGTAGTGTACTCAGATTGGATGAAGTAATCTTATGATTACATGCCATTTAGGATTTAGATTCTGTTCTAATAACAATTCTATGTGGAAAGGCTCTTTCAGATCCACAGTTATTAAGATATTTAGTTATTCTGTTTACTTTTAAAGAAAGTCATATTGAAGATAGATGATGTATATATGGATAAATACACATGAATACACATGTAAATGTATGTCTATAGAAATATATATTCAGTTACTTTCAGTCTTCATTGTTTTCATAACAAATACATTGTCAAATCATCTTTGATAATATTGTCTGACGATGGTTCAGAAATCTTTATATCGGTTTTTGAAAATGTTTAAATTCTTTTTTCCTCAACTTAGTTTTGTATTTTCTACTTTCCTTCCAAGAATACCTCTGGTACACTGGTAGCACAGGCCATCTGTTTGTTGGAAAACCTTTGTTTTAGTGGACTGCATAGATTGATCCTGGACCCAGGGAGAGGTTCTGAGAATCACTAAAATACAAGTTTTTTTGAGTGCATGTAGTGGTATCCTATAGATGGGACAAACTAAAACCTCCAAGTATAGTTGATGGCACAAGAGAATAGATGAGACTCCGAACTCAAAAGCTTTTAAGCCTTCAGCTAGAGTCCTGCCAAACCCTAGCCATGTAAAGGTGGTTGAGTTAGGGATCATTCTTCCTCGTCTGATCCCCATCACAGTTCCTACGTTGGGTTTTCCTGTCACCCTCTGCAGGAAACTAGTAGGTGCTTTCAGAAGACACATAAGTTTCTGTGCACTTTGGGGAGGTACACAAAATGGGGGCTCAGGACAAGTGTGTCACAAAGGAGAAAGATCCCACATTCCGAATGGAAGACAGGTGCTCCCAGACAGTGATGGGAGGAAAGAGGACACTGCAGGAACAGAGCCACAGAGAACCAGAGCTTGTCTTTTGTCTTTTGTGACTCATGTAATAAGATCTCAAATCAAGATCTTTGTTTTGATCACAGGTTTTCTAGGATTCCTTTTAAAGTTTCAAAAATCTAGCACCCTAGTTCCAGACATTTCAGAGTTCCAACAAAACCACAAATTCTTCTCTCCTAAACTTTGATCAGTTTTTGAATATTGACAGATAATTTGTCCTATTTTTCCTGCATTTGTACCTCCTAATATCATATTTTCTGATATCCTTGAAGCCCACTAGTCATTCCATCATTAGCTCAATTTCTGCTAGAACATTCAGTCAGGCTTTCCTGTTCCCAGGACTGGCATTTCTACATTTCTCCACATCACTCAGGAAGGAATCAATTACTCTGCCAAGTTCTCTATCAAATTTTGCCCATTTTTTCCCCTCTGTCCCAGGGTATTTTTAAATTTTATTTTGGTTTTTGTAGAATGAATGCACGATAGCCCTCCCCCTACAATGCTCTATCTTGGCCAAGTTTCCTTAGAATATCTCTGATTCCAGTTTTAGGGTATCAAGAGCCATGTGCAGGACTGGAGTTTTGATACAGTGGGTAGGGCACTTGGTCTGCATGCAGCTGACCAAAGTATGATTTCTGGCATCACATTTGGTTCTCTAATTCCAGGTAGGAGTGATCCTTGAGTGCAGAGGCCAAGAATAAATAAATACTAAGTACTGCCAGGTGTAGCCCCCCAAAACAAAATCAAAGAATAAACCCTAAACATATGAAGTCTAGTGACCTTGAGCAAAGGTCCTGAATCCTTGTGGAATTTGATGTTTGTGTAAATTGTTTTTATCCATGCTAAAAATCCCAGACTTGATAAAGTTCAGAAAAACAACCAGGAAATGACTGGACATCATTAGGTTATGTTATGTCTTATTATTCTCCATGTGTTATCTATGTTATGTTATTATACGTTATTCTCCATACTCTACTCGCTTTAGGGAAAAGAAGGCCATAATTTTCTTTTTTTAAGGACAGTGGTATGACTGTTTTTCAAAGGATATTTGTATGACTGTTCAGTACTCATTCTTCATCTAGGCTGAGTCCCTGGAGCATGTCATGAGTCTGTCCTTCATACTTAGTATCCAGGGACGATGAACAAATCACTCACCTCTGTGAGTTTCAATGTTCTCAGTAAGAAAATGGTGACCCCTTTCTTATCCCATAACTGGAATTGAGAGAGAGAGAGAGAGAGAGAGAGAGAAAGAGAGAGAGAAAGAGAGAGAGAGAGAGGAGAGAGAGAGAGAAATTTAGATAAAATACCAGGGACAATCCAAAACTGGGCACTGCTTACAAATATAAAACATGTTAAGTCTCCCTGGAGCTTAATCTAAACAAGATCAAACCCTGATCAGTAATTTGGGCCCTGGGATATTGTTGCAATCTGGGGGCATCCTGAGATTAGCTAATGTACCTGAGGTCTGGGCTGACCTGATAGAAACTCTCCTGCATCCAATTAGGACTTGATCCCTTTTGGGATTCTGGAAAGACATACGGTAGCAAGTAGAAAGTCATTTATTTTAATGTTCAGATACTTTGGCTCAGCTGAGGGATCAAAAGCCTCCAGAGTCTTGCAGGGCAAGGGCTCCCTCAGTGCTGTAATTTGATCTCAGAATTCCAAACAAAGTGAGGAAACCACACCCAGTGTTGACTGGACGAGGATGGAGCTGGATGGAGGGTAAGAGCAGGAAGAAGATAAGCTAGAGGAGATGCCTTGCTTGTTGGGGGTCCAGCAGAGGATCATGGATACTATCACCGCAGTCCATCCTGGATCTTCTAGTTGTAGGGTATGTGAACTCTTAAAAATACTATGTTGGACTAATAATTCTCCTCTGAAGCGTGACAAAGCATCGCTGCATACTTAGGTAATTATGCCTAGTAAAGGAATTTGTACCAAGTGTCTCCTTGAAGCAAGTTAGTCATATAAATCACGGGCACAAGAACAGGTAATGATCTCTCCTTTCTTCCTCCTCGCCTCCCCACCCTTTCCTAGTCCTACTGCTTCTCTGCTTTACCCCTCCTAACACTCCCCTAACTTTGTATTCTATGTTTTCTTCTTTTTTTGTTCTTTTCTAATGTTTTCAGAAAAAAACACTTGGGCTCCCTCTAGTGGCCGTATTCCTGTCTCTGCATGCATAACTTTTCTATTGAAATTCTTGTTACAGGAAGCAGAATGCTTGGATGAAAGTAGAAAGATTAACAGTTAATTAAAAGTTAATGTTATTTTTTTCTAAGTCAGCTTGTGCCATTCCAGAGAGAGACTGTAGGGGTTAAGGTGTGTGTCTTGTATGCAGCTCACCTCATTTCACTCTAGTGCAGCCCTAGTGGCCTGAGGCACCACTGTGGTGGGCCCCCGGGAACCCCTGGTAGTGCAGAGTTCAAATAGCATCTCATGCCAGACTGTTGGCTGCCCCAAGAGGCCTTCCTGCATTATTTGGGGACCTTCATCCCTGTGAAAAATTAGATACTTGATGCTTCCAAATCTCCAAATTAGTCAAAAGTATTCAACTCATTCATTCGTGTCTTCCAAACTGATGCCGGCTTTCCTACACAACAGAGCATGCACATGGCACTAAGACTTGCTTAGTCAATTAAGTTGTAATCCTGTAAATCAGGAAAAGTCTTAACTTTTTTAAAAAAATTTTAAAGCTAATTTGTAAAACAGTCTGGCATTTGAGAGGGAGATGTTACCATTTTCAAAATAATGGAACAAGTTGTTCTTTAAGAGCTGGTAGTGTTTTTTTCCCCTTTTAATCAAGTTACTATTCTGCTTTCCTCAAAGAATTTTATTGTAGTGTAAGATATTTTTGCAGACAAAAATAATTTTTAATTGTGTCTATGTACTGGTTAATAATCTGTATTTAGCTATAACAGCAAAATTCCCAAATATAAAAATGTCTTAAGCAGATAGAATATCTTCTTCATTCTCACTGCCCCAATGTGAACTCCTCAGTTATTGTGGCACCTTCATGTTCTAATGTATTTCTAGGACTGAAAGTGCCTTTTTTATATGCCTCTTTTCCTGGCATGTGTCAAAAATAAAATTTAGCTTATAAATTTAAGTATTTGCATTTTTTATGTGACCATAAGTCTACAACAAATTTTTCTTCTGGGTTAAGCGAAATCCTTTACAGAAACATATAATTACCCACACAAAGTATTTTTCTAATTGTTTTTTGTTGCCAACTCTGTAACTTAGTATTGGAAATTCAATACTAAACAGCCTCGATGCTCTTTAGAAATGAATTCATGGTATATAGTCAAGAGGACATTGGTGACATTGAGTAGAACATAGGAAGCTCTTTCACATAAAAATGTAGGCAGAAATGGAAGTTATTTTAAAATGGCAGTGCCTTTCCTTTTTTTTTCTTTTTGAATTATTGATAAAGACAAGAGCCAGATGGTTACACTAGAGGTGTAATATAAATAAGTAAAGCAAGTTAGTGAAGTACAACAAAAATAACTCATAGATTCTAAGAATAAAATGATTCCATAGGAAAGGAGGGAGGAGGAAAGGATGAAACGGTAGAGGGAGATAAATTTTAGTAGTACTAGAACTTGGTGGAAGTTAGTCTGGGAAGTGCAAGAAGCGAAGATAGACTCAGATATAATACTATGAACTAACAGTGACTCAATGAGAAACAGTAACACTGTCACTAAGTCCTCTGACCCCTGTGCCATTTGTGCACATGCAAAGAGAAAAGATGTGTTTTCCCAGTAAATGGCCAGTGCCACCTCTAGAGGGACTTTGAAGATAGAGTTCATAAGTTTTCCTGATTGACCAAATGTGAGACAAGCAAAAAAGAGAAAAATCAAGGAGTGACACCAAGGTTATTTTCTTATCCACATGGAAGGACATGGGTGCCAGCAACTAAGAAAAGAAAGGTTGAAGATACAGTCAGATTGGAGATTTACTTTGGCAATCTCGCTACTAGACAGTCTCCAAGAATGAGTTATGATTAGATTTTTTATACTCTCCTACTGTCAAACCAGTAATTAAGGATGATAAACATTAGATTAGACCATTAGATTGTATGTTGGATATTTGTATTAAGTCTCACAGCCTGGGGCATAAAAAAGATTAGAGTATGTCTGAAGGAAAGTAAAAAAAAAAAAGTGACAAAAATCAGCCAGAACTCTATTAGGTTTGTTTCACAGACTCTTATTATATCTTATAGATTTTATGAGAATTTATGTTTGTCAAAAAACTACATATAACTGTGGGTTTCACCTTGCATTAATGAAAGGTTGGTTCACAGAAAATTTCAAGTACAACTGGTAAATGAATCAAGCTAACAAAGTGTTCCTTAATAGATATCCTCAGGGACCTAATGTAATGAATAGGTAGAGGAATGTTATTTGTAACTTAGCCCACAAATTATTTCTATATGAATCACCAATTTTAAATGACTCTCACCTGCTTGAAACAATTTGTTTTCTTAATTGGTTTAATCATTTTATTTATAGTTTCTTATATTACTAAATGGGTTAATAATCCTCTTTTTTTCCTTAAATAAATTAACTTTCCTAGCCTAGCCACAAATTTCCAATTAATAAAACTTAAAGGAGTGAAGAAATTCTGTAACAGGAGTAGAAATGAGCATTTTTTTGTTTAATCTTTAAAAATCAACTAATACTTAAGTGCCTGCTATGTGTCATGCATTACATATTTTGGCTCCAGAGATCAGAAGAGTCAAGCTATTCTTGATTTCATAGCACTAACAACCTCATGGATGAGAGAGTTTGCTAAGTGGGTAGGGGAGAAGAGAGAGAGAGAGAGAGAGAGAGGAGAGAGAATAATGTGCCAACATACCTCTTCTATCCTAAGAACCATTGTCACTTGAACCTAAAGGATTTCTGAGAAAATAATATGTCCTTGTTCACAGCCCAGGCTTTTTCCTCTGTTTGATTAAATTACTGAATGATTAGATTACTGTATAACTCCAGGCAATGCAAGTTTGTGTTGACAGAAACCTCTACTAAGCACCTCTGGGAGAGAAGTTGTAAGACTGGCATTTGACTGTTTAGAATCCAGGGATCTGATGCTTTCTCCCCAAGCTTTGGAGATATTGTCACCAACATTCCTAGTTCTCTGCTAGCAGAAAACCTTGGAGGAAAAACAGGAGCTAATGTAGGTGGGTCACATGATCCCTTCAACCGCTGTGGTGGGCCTGGGGGTGAGACAGTACTGTGGGCTGGGCTTTGAAGATGGGGAGGTTTGTGGCCAAAGAAAGGAAATCCAGAAACTAGCTGTTCATTCCTCCTCTCCAGTGAGGCAACATTCAGCTGACTTCTGAAAAAATCAGCTCCCTTCCTTTGGAGCACTCAGATAACATCATAATGCAATCAATATCTCATTTGGGGGTAGTCTTCATCCCTTGTTTATGAAAAAATAGGACAGAAGCACTTATGAGAATAATGTTGACATCACATTTTGCAATAGCTTTGATTGCAGTGAGCATTGTGGTTTAGAAATGCCATTCAATCGGAATCATAATTTCTTTTTTTCCCTTTCTTCTTAACATGTATGATGTGGAAATTAACAAGATTTGATCTTGTTAAGTCTTTTGAGCTGCTAAGATGTGAGTTGAGAACCAGCAGATGACACAAGCAATCCTATTTGTACTAGAATGTTGCAGGAATTCTTTTTTTTTTTTAATCCATTTGATTTTAAGGTTTTACAGTCTCTGGGACCAGTTTACATTCAGTCATATCATTGATATTTATATTATGAGAAAAAGGAAGTGTTTATGCCAAGAGTTTAAAATGAAGTTTAGCAGGACAGTGCGTTTTAAAATAATTATTATTTCTTGATCATAAATGTAATAGTAATCATATTGAATATTTGGAAGCATCGAAGTATTTTTAAATCCTCCCATAAAAGCCACCACTCAGTGTTCTGTATGTTTTTATGTTTAACACAGTAAAAATATGCATATAGAAAAATAGTTTATACCGTGTGCAGTTTCATGTGCTACTCTTTTCAGTAGAATTTTTAAGAACTTAATTTTGGGGGCCAGAGCAATAGCACAGCAGATATGGTATTGACTTGCACGCTACTGACCTGGGTTCAATCAATCCCCAGCATCCCCTATGATCCCCCAAGCCTGCCTAAGTGATTTCGGAGTGCCATTGGGTGTGTCCCCAAAACCAAAAAATATAATACAACAAAGAACTTAATTTTTTATTTAAGATTGACTTAACCACATTAATCTTCGATAATTCTTTTTTTAAACTTCTCATATCTTTCCAAAGTTAGATTTTATACCCTCTCTTTGACATTTTTTAGAATAATTTTTGGCTGTCCTTCTATTGTTTGCTCTTTTCTGATGTCTTAAATTTTCTTTTACTGTCATTTTTCTCTTATCTGAAGAATTTCCTTTAGAGATTATTTTGTCTGTTTGTTTGTTTGCACCACAACTGGCAGCACTTGGAGATCACACCTACTGGGCCTCAGGGCATCATATTTGGTGCCAGGGATTGAAGCTGGGTCAGGTGCTTGAAAGATATGCCCAACCCAATGTACTACTTCTCTAGCCCCTCTTTAGCAATTCTTATAGCATAAATATGTTGACTCCAAATTCTCCTAAATGCGTATTTATCTGAGATGTCTTTATTCGACCTGCCTCACTAAAAGATATTTTGACTGCATAGTGAATGACGGGTTAACATTGTTTTATCTTTTTGTATTGAGCCAATATTGCTACACTGTCATTAAAATCCGAGTAGCATGGGGCTCGGCAGGCCCCTGCCATGCGGCGGGGTGGCCTGCTTAACCAGGCCTAGGGGGGCACCCCTATACAGTTTTTTCTAGATTAGCTACTCAATTTCACATAGGCAGTCTCTCTCAAGAACTTATAAGTTTACATGTTCAAAACCGCGCGGGGGCAATTGCCCCCGCGCGCACAGTACATATTAATAATTTATCCCATTTTTGAATGTATATATTGTGTATGTAGAAATTCCATCTGTATTCTGCACTTTCGCACATTCCTTTAATGCAATACTCCCCATTTACCCTTCTTCAAATTCTGTACTGTACATTCCCCAACTATTTCAAAAGACATAAGATGTACACATATGGCTTTGAATATTTTACATCTTTTTTCGTTCACAGCTAACTTTTACTAAATATTCTCTTAAATAATGAATATTTTCCCCACTTTTTATCTATTCTTCTCTTTGTGAACTTTTCAACAAGAATTATTTGGTGAATGAATCCCTCAGTTTAATTCTTATGTTTATCCATGTCATGGGGAGTTTTATACATGTTTTTGCATCCCCCATATGGGCTTATAAAGCCATGTGGCGTTGTTTGCATTGGCACATCAAAATGGAAAATACCCACACACAAATAAATTCTTATGTAATAGAGATTGGAACACCCTAATCATGTAGTGAAATGGGACCTTACACCCTTAACATTGGCATAATGACCTGGCACAGGCCTCCATAAATTGGGCATTCTCCATTCACCCCTGAACCTGGGAAGCTATCTAGGAAACATCCAAGTTTCTTTACAACAACACTTGGAAGCGATTTTCTATCAGGGAAGACCCTACCACTGCTTTGACATCAATTTACTCACAAGAGACTTCCCTTAACGCTTAGAAGACTTAAGAACATCAACGACCTGCATACTGGACAGGGCTTTCTGCAATGCTCTTTAATTGTAAGGTGAAGTGAAAGGACGCTCTGCACCATCCTAACTGCAATATAGGATATGCAGATTCCAGGATCTTGAGCACAGGAACATGATACCAGAAACTGAGACACCGTGGAAAGTAAAAATGAGTTGGCACTACAGACAATGATTTGGATTGAGTAACCTAGTTTGCCTGGAGCCTAGAGCTGGTCTTACGCCAGAAAACTTCAGGGGTTTGGTCCCCTAGTATTTAGGCCTAGGATTTTCCTTTCCATGCCCCCCTTATTTTGGTGGTCTAATGCAAACAAATATTGCCACTCTAACGCCATTTTTACTGTATTCCTTTAAAAGAAACACCCACTTTTGAGGCTAACTTAAACTAATATGCACATACATGGAAATGTAAAGAAGTACTATGCCTTCGATATTCAAGAAGATACATAAAGTTTTATGACTTTAGAACACTTTATATGCTGCTAGGAAATATGTATCACAATCTGGGGACTGAGGGACAAAGTAATTATGCATGGGTTCTGTTTTATTTTTCTTAATATTCTTTGGCTGAAAATTCAATGTTAAGACATCAGCAAGGGGACTTATGTGAATTCTGTTTATGGGTGATTGTCCTTCCACTGTAACTGTACCTTGTCCTCTTTCTTTGCATCTTTGTTCTCAAAATTAAAAAAAAATAAATAAAAAATAAAAAAAGAACCCAAAACTCGCCTGCAAAAAAAACAAAAACAAACAAACAAAAAAAAAACAAAAAAAAAACCACTGTCATTAAAATCCAGTGCTTATTTAACTGCTTTTGTTTTTCCCCTTCATTATTTTATCCAAGATTAAATTTACACTTTTTTTGAGGGGGTCACATCCGGCAGCGCTCAAGGGTTACTCCTGGCTCCATGCTCAGAAATCACTCCTGGCAGGCTCGGGGGGACCATATGGGATGTCGGGATTTGAACCACTATCCTTCTGCATGCAAGGCCTTACCTCCATGCTATCTCTCCGGCCCCTAAATTTGCACTTTATGGTCATGTAAGCTTGGCCTCCTTTAAGCACAGAGAGTTTTCTTTGTTCTTTTTTATTTATTTATTTATTTATTTATTTATTTATTTATTTATTTATTTTGGAGGGAGTTATTTATTGTATTGGTTTTGGGGTCACACCCAGTGATGCTCAGGGGTTACTCCTGGCTATATGATCAGAAATCCCTCCTGGCTTGGGGGGCCATTTGGAACTACGGGGATCGAACCAGGTCTGTCCTGAATTGGCCATATGCAAGGCAAATGCCCTACCGCTGTGCTATTGTTCAGGCCCCAGTTTCTTTGTTCTTAACTAACAAATTTGAAAAATATTGGTTGACTGTTTTGGAGGACGTTTCTTTAAGATTTCTGACTTTTTTTTCAAGAATAGACTCATTATAGACTTAGGGAGATGACAGAGACAATAGAAACCAACTGTTTTTATGACAGCACATCAAAAATACCCATTAGTCCGAATTTTTGAAGTTAACCTGATTACCTGGTTAAGATAGCATTTAACTAAACTTTCCCATTGTAAAGTCATTCTTCCCACCCTTCCTCTTAATACTGAATTGTGTGGAAGGAAGTCCCCTTAGTAGGGAATTATGCTCTACTTCCTTGATTCAAAAGAAAGTCACTTATTTGGAATTCTTCTGCATTGGGCATCTGTCTCTTTTCCATAACTTATTTATTCACTTAGTCATTTACTTATGATCAGGAAGAGTTCATGGACATTTATTTGATACTTCAACGTGTGCTCAAATGTTTCTATTATTTATTTCTGGTTTTACTTACATGGCCCCAGGTTTGGCCACTGCTCTTATGTTTGACAAACTCTTATCAAAGTGTCTTACTTTGTGATTTAGGACTCTATTTTTCAAACTGCTAGATACCTATATTTTCCTGGACCCAGTTTTAGCAACAGTCATTTTTCTAAGGATTCTTGGCTACTTTTATTCAAGGATGATGTTAAAAGCTAGTATTTCAGTAGTTGGTGTGCTTATTGCTGAGATGTTATTGTTTCTAAGTCCTTTCAGATCAACAGCATGGGAATGTGTGTGACTATACTAATCACGCATAAACATACATTTGTCAAGATCTGTACATATACCTCTCTGAGTTATACTAAACTATTAGTTAAGAACAAGTGCATCTGATTTCTCTAACTCTAATCCAGCACCATATGGCTCGTTTTAGCCTTCTTTCCTTGCTGATGTGTGACCTTCCAATAACTAAATTTGACTCATACATGCTACCCATTTATTTCATCGTGTAAATCCATTGTATATGTATATAAGTTAGGGAGAAGGGTTTCATATTACATCCTTACAATAGACTTATATCCTTATATAAAAAAACTACCAACTAGATTAGAGTGCTGACATACGGTGTTTTGCCTTTAGTTTTAGGAACTCCATTCAATTCTAAAGTTACTGAGTTGAATATCTTTGCTAGCTTCCTTCATTGAAGTCATAACTAAGAAGTTATAATATTTATTGGTTAGACAGTCATATTCTCATGTCTCAGTTTGCCTTTAGTCCTGGATTCCTTACTCTTCTAACTGATTTTTTTTTTTGGTTTTTGGGCCACACCCGGCGGTACTCAGGGGTTACTCCTGGCTGTCTGCTCAGAAATAGCTGCTGGCAGGCACGGGGGACCATATGGGACACCGGGATTCAAACCGACCACCTTAGATCTTGGATTGGCTGCTTGCAAGGCAAGCGCCGCTGTGCTATCTCTCCGGGCCCGCTAACTGATATTTTTTATTCTACAATTATTAACTTTCACTTCTTATGTTGTTAAGGTCCATGGGTTTTAACAAAAATGTAATATCCTTTATCTACCTTTGTAGTATTATATAGAATAGTTTCACTCTTCTAAAAAAATTGCTTGTTCATCTCTCCTCTAGATCCAAAACTCTGGACGCCACATTATTTTTATACTCTATATAATTTTACCTTTTTGAGTGTCTAGCTTTTATTGGGGAAAGTTTTAGGCTACACATAGCATTGCTTAGTAGTTGTTTCCTGCTTTGCACTCAGAAATTACTCATGGCAGTGGTCAGGGGACCATATGGGATGCCAATAATTGAATGAGGGTTGACCTCAAGTGCCTTTCCCACTATACTATCTTTCTAGCCCCTTAAAGTATCTTCTATATGTCATGCTACAATATTTCATCTTTTTTTTTTTGTTTTGTTTTGGGGCCACACACAGCAGCGTTCAGGGGTTACTCCTGATTCTGCTTTTAAAAAAATCATTCCTGGTAGGCTCAAGGGACCATATAGGATGCGGAGAACGAACCTGGGTCCATCCCAGGCTGGCTGTGTGCAAAGCAAAAGTCCTACCACTGTTCTATTGCTTTGGCTTCTATTTTATTTTATCTTTTAAGACCAGCTTCTTCACTACATGATTCATATAGAAAATTTAATGATTTTTGCATGGTTGCACAGTTAATTAATTTGAACACTGAACAGTGTGCCATTGTATTGTTCCATCACCTAATCATTCTCTTATTGAAGGACATTTAGGGCACTTATTAAAACTCTTATAGACATTTGTGAGCAGACATTTTGTACATAAGTTTTCAGAGTGTTTGGGTACCTATTTGGAAGACAGTTTCTAGATTATATGGTAAAATTGTGTTTAGCTTTATAAGAAACTACCATGCTATCTTCCAAAGTAACTATACTACTTTACACTTTTACCCACTCAAGGGATGTGAGTTACTTTGTTCTTTAAGACCAGTGGTTTGTATTATCCATCTGTGCATGTTAGCCATTTTTAAAAGTATGTAGGAATATCACATTTTTGTTTTGATGGTCACTTACCTTTTGATAAATGGCATCAAAAGTTTTTTCATAAGCTATTTTTCACTTATCTTTATTCTTTGCTATGCATCTGTTAAGACCTTTTGCATTTTTTAATTGGGCTGTTCTCATGTTTTGTTTTGTTTTTTTTTTTTTGGAAGGACCACACCTGGTAATGCTCAGGGGTTACTCCTGGTCATGCGCTCAGAAGTCACTTCTGGCTTGGGTGACCATGTGGGACGCCAGGGGATCAAACCACGGTCTGTCCTAGGCTAGTGCTGGCAAGGCAGACACCGTACCTCTAGCACCACCGCGCCGGCCCTTGTTTTCATGTTTTAAGCCATTTTGTTCATTCCAAATATAAATCCTTTGTCAAATGTGAGGTTTTTTTTGTTTTTTGTTTTTTTTTGGGGTTTTTTTGGGGGCCACACCCGACGTGCTCAGTGGATACTCTTGACTGTCTGCTCAGAAATAGCTCCTGGCAGGCACGGGGGACCATATGGGACACCGGGATTTGAACCAACCACCTTTGGTCCTGGATTGGCTGCTTGCAAGGCAAATGCCGCTGTGCTATCTCTCCAGGCCCCAAATGTGAGGTTTTTAAGGTATTTTCTCCCAATCAAGTGCATATATTTTCCCATTTTAACAGTATTCTTTGATGGCGTGTTCTTTAAGCTCTTATTCTCCCTTGAAATATATCTCACTCGATTATCTTGTTCTTGGCCTGTTTATTGTCACTCTGGAGAAGCCCAGGTTTTTCTTTGTGAATAAACAAGAAACTTCATAAACTTCAATAAAAGCTTTCTTGCCTCATTAAGAAAAACTGAAACTGTGCTCTTTAATGAACAGTTTTTAATTTCAGAAAAATTCAAAGCCAGCATTTTCATTTATGGACCATGCTTTTTCTATTGTATCTAAGAACTTACCATCAAATTAAATTTTAAAACGTGAACTTTATTTAATATATTTTAATTAATCCAGTATATTTAACATGTTTCTTAAACATGTCACCAATATAAGACATTACTACCAACATATTTTATATGACTTTTCCCCCCCAGGTACTTAGTCTTCACCTGTCAATATGAATGTACACTTAATCTCAATTAAGATTAACTGCCTTTCAAGTTCTAAATGTTTATAGCCAGATATGGCTACCATATTGAATATTGCAG
>PVKC010007010.1:0-30394 GCA_004027635.1 Crocidura indochinensis | reverse complement strand
AGCCTGGATCTCCCCGGCATGGGGCCTGGGGTGGCCCCAATGTTGAAGGCTTTCTCCCTCACTTGGGCAGTCTGGGAGCCTTGGTAGGCCCCCAGCTGCACCCTCTCCTGCCCCCCTGCCTCCAGGGCCTCCTGGGGTGGCGACCCAGGCGGCCAGAAAAGGTGGGTGTCGGGTGGCCCCTCTGGGAGGGGATCCCAAGTTTTCCCCGCCCTTGTCCGTGTGCAGGGTGTGAAGGCTAGGGAGGAGGGCGGGTAGATCCTGGCTGCTGATTCTCCAAGGAATCCTGGTTGGATCCTGAGCCTGGATCTCCCCGACATGGTGCCTGGGGCCCCAATGTCGAAGGCTTTCTCCCTTGCTTGGGCAGGCTGGGAGCCTTGGTAGGCCCCCAGCTGCACCCTCTCCTGCCCCCCGGCCTCCAGATGAGTCCAAATTTGGGGGTGTTGTTAGCTGCTCAGTTTTTCTAAGGCAGTCTCTGGCATTATCTTACTATTCTACATATTCAAAACCGCCTATGTTTATAATACGCCCCATCCTTAAGTTATGTTTTGTGTATGTAGAATGTCCAATTGGTATTCTGCCCTTTCGCAAACCCCTGTAAAGCTTATTTCAATTTTCAAGTCTATCACCTTCAGTACCCCCTATTTACCCTTTTCAACTACTGTTCTCCACATTCCTAATCACACACCGTGTTTCACTGGATTTATCAAACCCCAACTATATCAAAAGACATAAAATATATGTACATTTTAAAATGTACATGTATGGCTTTGAATATTTTATATCTATTTTCTTTGACAGCTAAATCTTACTAAATTTTCTCGTAAACAATGAAGATTTTCCCCACTTTTTATCTTTTCTTCTCTTTGTGATCTTTTTGATAAGAATAATAACTGAGTCCCTCAGTTTATTTCCTATGTTTAAGCACATCATGGGGAGTTTTATACATGTTCCTGCATCCCCCATAATGGCCTATAAAACCACGTGGCATTGTTCCTTGTTTGCAGAGGCACATTAAAATGGGAAATACCTACACTCAAATAAACTCTTATCTAATAGACAATCTTGTAGTGCAATGGGACCTTACACCCTGAACATTGGCATATTGACCTGCACAGGACTCTCCATTCTCCATTCACTCCTGAACTAGGAAAGCTATCTAGGAAAGACCCAAGATTTTTCACAACAACACCTGGAAGCAAACCTCTACCAGAAAAGACCCAACCGCTGCTCTGACATTGATCTACTCACAGGAGACTTCCCTTAACACTGAGAAGACCTAAGAACATCAACAACCTGCATACTGGACAGGGCCTTCTGCATTGCCCTTTAATTGTAAGGTGAAACGAGAGGACACTCTGCACCATCCTAACTGCAATATAGGATATGCAGCTCCCAAGATCTTTAATACAGAAACATGATACCAACAACAGAGACATCGTGGAAAATAAAAGTGTATTGGCACTACAGACAACGACTGGGATTGGACAATCTAGTGTGCCTGGAGCCTAGAGCTGGTCTTATGTCAGGAAACATCAGGGGTTTGGTTCCCTTGTATTTAGGCCAAGAATTTCCCTTTCCACGATCCCCATATTTTGGTGGGCTGATGCAAACAATTATTGCCACTCCAGCGCCATTTTTACTGTGCTCATTTGACTCTTATCCTTAAAAAGAAGCACCCACTTTTGAAGCTAACTTAAACTAATATGCATAAGCATGGAAATGTTAAAAAAAAAGTACTATGCCTTCAATGTTTAAGGAGTTACATAAGTTTTATGGCTTTAGAATGCTTGATGTACTGCTAAGAAATATGTATTACAATCTGTGGCCTTGAGGGACAAAGTAATTGTATATGGGTTCTGTTTTATTTTTCTTAATATTCTTTGGCTGAAAGCTCAATGTTAAGATTATCAGCAAGGGGATTTATGTGAAGTCTGTTTATGGGTGATCATCCTTCCACTGTAACTTTACCTTGTCCTCTTTCTTTGCATCTTTGTTCTCATATTTAAAAATAAAAAATTAAAAAAAAAGAATACAAAAATAAAATTGTACTGTTATGGGTACTTATGGCAAATGTGATCTTGTTTTTTTTAAACAATGGCTTATTATCATATGACATGATAGCTTTATGTAGAATCCCTCCATAGTCTACAATAAATTCCTACAGTTAGTGCATCCAGCAGGATATAAATCAAAATAACATAGTTAATTTTACTTGTATATAATAGAACATGGGAAAATAAAAATATAAAACATGATTATATTTTCAATTGTACAAATGAAGTTTCAATGCTTAGAAATATACTAAAAGCATGTACATAAATTGGTATTTTTTTATTTATTTATTTATTTATTTTATTTTTTATTTTTTTTGGGTCACACCCGGCAGTGCTCAGGGGTCACTCCTGGCTCCATGCTCAGAAATTACTCCTGGCAGGCACGGGGGACCATATGGGGCACCGGGATTTGAACCGATGACCTTTTGCATGAAAGGCAAATGCCTTACCTCCATGCTATCTCCCGGGCCCATAAATTGGTATTTTTAAAGTGATAAAAATACTATTTTTGTTTTATTTGGTGGGGAGCACACCCATTTGATGCTCAGGGGTTACTCCTGGCTAAGCACTCAGAAATTGCCCCTAGCTTGGGGGGGGACCATATGGTACTTCAAGGAATTGAACTGTGGTCCTTCCTTGGCTAATGCTTGCAAGGCAGACACCTTACCTATAGCGCCACCTCAACTATCCCTAAAAATACTATTAAGGTCAGGAAATACTTAAATAAATCTAGAATGAAACATGTTTATGAATTTGATATTGATGTAGTAAAGATGTCATTTCTCTAAAGTTTAAATTCAATTCCTATATAAATACCAGAAAAATATTTGAAGAGGAGAATCTTATTCTAAAATTATATGAAAGACAATATTTTTCAGAAACAATATATAAAAATGATAGAGTATAAAAAATTACTATACAATATCTCATTCTACTATATATGGTATAAAAACTAGTATTGTGGCTAGACAAACACATAAATGAATAGAACAGATAAAACACCAGAAATAGACCCACTGAAATACATCTAAGAAATTCAATTTTTTTACCAAAAATTATTCAAGATACTCAATAATTGACAGATTTCAATAAGATTGTTGAAATAATTGAACCTCCATAGATAAGACGAAGACCTTCATGCTTCTTATGAAGGAGACCAGAATTTGATCTTTTGTACTGTATGATCATCTAACTCCTGGTCATTGCTGTGTATTGCCTGAAACAAGATAAAATTAGTTATGGAGTGCTTGCCAATGAGACTGACCTTTTCTATACATTATCCTTAAATACCACAGAAAAACTCTAAGGCAAGTGGAACCATTAGAACTCTTTAAATTAGAAGACCTTCTCATAGCTCTGATAACTAACTACTGAAGGTCACAGAGCTATATAGTGCCACTCTCACAATCAACTCCGATCTGTCTCGCTCTGAAACTCTTGAGCTGATTGTTGCAGGTCAGTGTTATCTCAGAGCAGCACACTTGTGTGAGTGTTGGGGCAGCACAGATATGTGCATAGCAGACCACTCATCTCCTTGCAGGCCTCAGCAATTTGATTCATTAGAGAAGACATTATTGTGACTTTCAACATAGATGAACTCATAAAGCATTCAGTATGTCAGGCTGGAGACTCTGCCTTGTTTGGAAAGCACAAGATAAATTTCAGCAGAGCTACAGTTTGTTTGAGAACGCTGGGAATAATCTAATCTGCTATTTCAAATATAATTTAGATTTAAGAGGTGTTTTACTATTCTATTTCTAGAGTGCCTGAGGATATAGCTGAGTGTATTACACATCACATTAGATTAAGGTCAATTAACAACATTGCAAGATAATTTTTTTCCCTTCATAATGAGATGGAACAGCAAATTTGTGATTAAAATCCTATGTTAGTACAGATGATTGGAGGGATTTTAGACAAGCTACAATTATGATTAAGGCTGTGACATGGAGCCCAGGGGGGTCATCCATGTCAAAACTTCCTGAAATTTTAAATCAGCATTCATTTAATAGTTTTCAATTTGGAGTCCAATAGAACTATTGTGAGAGGTACACATTTTAGAATTTGGATTTAAATATGTGGAAAGCAGCAGCATTGATGTAGAAGTAGTTTTGCTTACCATACATGCGATCCCCAGTCAGGACAAAAGTAGTTACATGCAGGAATATATTTGAGGTCTGAAAGTAAGAAAATGCTTATAATTAAGCAGATTATGCTATCAGGGAAATTTGCCTAATTTGACATAGGCCAGACCTGAATATAAATATTGACCACATCTTCCAGAAATTGTGACACTTTGACTATGTCATTTAACCTCTGAACTTCTCTTTTTTTGACCATGTGTTAGTATTATATATTTAATTTTCAGTTAAGGATATGGTAGACAAAACAATTTCTCATCCAGTTTTTCCTTTCTTTTCTTTTCTTTTTTTTTTTTTTTGGAGACATACACAGCTGAGTATTTTGAACTTATTCCTAGCTCTGAGTTCTAGTCCCTCTGAGTAAAGATTGAGAAGTCATGTTTAGACTGAACTGGGGTGAGACACATTCAAGACAAGCATCTTAACCTCGTACAAACCTTCTTCCATTCACTGTTAATGGGAATAAGAGTTGGTTCATACCCTATTTAAAGTAGAATGACCATTTCTTGAAATATTAAAAATGAAACACCAGAGGCCAGAGCGGTGGTGCAAGTGGTAGGGCGTTTGCCTTGAACACGATAAAGTAGGAAGGACTTCTATCCCCTGGCATTCCATATGCCCCCCCCCAAGCCAGTAGCGATTTCTGAATGCATAGCCAAGAGTAACTTCTGAGCGTCACTGAGTGTGGCCCCAAAACAAAAAACAAACAAACAAAAAAAGAAACACCATGAGTTAGCAAATATATAAGCACTATTTTTTAAAAACATGAATTTAAAATATATTTATACATTGATCTTCATTATAAAACTAATAATAATCAAATCTGGAAAAAGTGCTAAACAATAGGTTCATGTTTACAGAAGAGATGGTGTACATAGAATGGAATACTGATCATCTATCAGGGGCATGAAATCTTGCTTTTTGTTACAATATGGATGAAATTGGAAAGGACTTCATGAGCAAAAATAAGTCAGAAGAAAGACAAATTTATTGGCTAATCTCCGACATATGATAACACTTATGTGTAGTATGTAAAGAAACAAAAAGGGAGATTATATTTAATGATGAAAACTCTAAGATTCCAATCCCAGAAATATGTTAGGTTATCTGAAAGTGAGAAGTTTGATGAAAAGGGTTAGTACTTGCAATAGGTTGTGATAAAACTGTGGTGGCTTCAGACTAATATCATTGTAACCCTAAAACATTTACTGTCTTATATGCTATTATCGTATTAATAAAAATAATAACTATTTTAGCCACTAAAAAGAAAATTTCTAAAGTCAAATGAAATACCTATAGTTTCTTAGATATAATCAGGATTCAATAATGTATAGACTTTATTTTGGAAGGTTTTATAAATTACTTTTATTTTGTTTTTTTTTGGGGGGGGCATGGGGACATACCCCGTGAGGCTCCAGGGCTACTTCTGACTTTGCACTCAGAAATTGCTCCTGGTTTGGGGGACCATATGGGACGCCAGGGATCAAACTGAGATCTGTCCTGGGTCAGCCGTATGCAAGGCAAAAAGACTACAGCTGTGCTATCGCTCTGTCCCGAAATTACTTCTATTTTTTTAATATATAAAATCTTTATTTGAGCACCATGATTACAAGCATGATTGAAATTACTTCTTTTAAAAGAACTATAATTGTTTCATACCTCACACATCTCTAATCAGAAAAAGTATGGGTCATTTATGTTGCTTATTGATTATGGAATATAGATGACACAGTCAAATAAACTTTTTGAGCCTCTATTTGTCTACTTATATGGTGACAAGTGATTTCTCTAAGTATCCCAGTGAGGATGAAAAAATAAATTATTTAATATATCTAATATACCTACATGAATGCATCAACCTGAGTAACCCCTATAAGAGGGATTCCCAAATTATGATCTGAGGACCACATGTGGCCCACTGATGACATTTATCTGGTCTGTGGGTGTTTTTGCTATCTCTGCCTGTCCAGATTAGCAATAGACCCAGGTCAATAAGTGCTTATGTGTATGTAGTGTGTGCTCCATTCTCTCAGACTTCCCTCCTCTCAGTCTCTGGAAGGGGTCTTTTAACTAAGGCCAGCCAAAACAGGCCCATAGTTTCCACTGAAATGCTATTAAGTTTGTTGACTTAACTGTATTTGTTGACTTCATTTTAAATATTGTATTTATTCCCAATTTTTTTACTTTAAAATAAGATGTGATCAGTGTGTCTAGAATTTTTTTTCAAACTATAGTTCAGCTTTCCAATGGTCTGAAGGACAATGAACTTGCTCCTGCTTATTGCTTCTCAGCCTTTTGGCTAAGATCAAGTGTAGAACTTGCCCCTGTTTAAAAAGTAGAAGGGCCCTGCCCTACACAATTGCAGACCTTAGAAGTTATAAAGGAAGATCACATGGAATCAGTGATGTTCTTGCTGCATATGGATTTCTTCAAAGAGCAACTTTATATACTTAAACATAAAATTTAAAAATTGCCCTTTAATTCCAGAGTATATGCCACTGATAATTTCCACAAAAATAGATTGTTTTCTCCAGTTTTGGTCTATGTTTATTTACATCTAAAGAACTTGGTGACTGCCAACTATGTATTTGTATTTTGAGATACTGTGTTTATGGGATGGATGACTTCTCTTCTGAGTCCCAAACCCAACCTACTTGCTTCTTATTTCAAACTCTAAACAACATTTTCTCCTTCCTTCTCCAGGAACATAATTGTTTGTGATTAGACACTTGACGTTTCTTCACTTACACATTTCCTTGCCAAGTGTGCTTGTAACAATCTGATTTATTCCAACTTATAAAGCTTTGAGTTAGGTATCTGAGGAGTGCTTTAACTCTATTATCACTCACAAATGGTGTTGATTAGCTAGATCAGAGGAGCAGAAGAAAAACAATCTAGATGATATCTGGGTACTACTAATAATGATCCACCTTTTTACTCCACTCTGTAGGTCTCTGAGTAGAACAGTCAATACAACTGTACTACTGACAGTAAAATAAAACTTTGAAAGGATGAAGAATAAAGTCACAAAAGGAAAATGTCCATAATGCATGTGAAATTTACTAGAAAAGAAAGAACTAGGTCAGAATTTTTCTGCACAGGCTCAAGTGTCTATTCCTATTGTAGAAAGATACTTCAGTTTTAAAAAACAATTCCTTTGATAAAAAGTACATAGATAGACTTCATTCTGGAAAGACAGAACTGGTTTAGAAACATATGAAATAAAGATAAAATTACGTTAGAATATAAAGATGAAGTAAATAGAAATTTTGACAGTTTGCATATTTTACTTTTAAAAGAACTATAAAAATCATGCCTGCGGGGCTGGAGAGATAGCATAGTGGTTGGGAGTTTGCCTTGTAAGTGGCCGACCCAGGACCAATGGTGGTTCAAATCCCAACATCCCATAAGGTCCCCGTGCCCACCAGGAGCAATTTCTGAGCATAGAGACAGTAGTGCCACCAGGGATAGCCCAAATAAAACAAAACAAAACAAAACAAAAAACAAAAAACAAATAAAACTCACGCCTGGCATTTACATTAGGTTTCATACATCAAAAAGCTTTAAGGTTTATAGCAAAAAATGGGAAAAATAGCTATTTTTCTATAAATAAACTTAACTTGATTTCTTACAATTTTTCAGTGTTTTAACTTGTGTTAATTATACTATATCTGGTGCATCATGTTTTCCTGGAAGTAACTCTCACAAAGGTGAAAGGCACTTGAAAGCAGGATTATAAATTGTGAACAATAAAAAAAAGCTACATTTCAAAAGTACATCTCTTATGAAAAGCTGATACCCAGTTAATTATCTCATTAATTTACATCATATTCCTTTGAGATATGCAAAGGAAGGTATCATTATCCTCATTTCACAGATGAAAAAACTAAGGCCTCAGCACTCTAAATGATTTTTACTTTCTTAGTGCTTCTGAAATAGATGCAAATGATTCCTATATCAGAGAAACCCAAGGGAAAGAGAAAAGTAATTGACTAAGCCTTGGAATATAATCACTTAGGAAAACCACAAGCTAAAATAAATGATAAAGATAAACAGTGTCATACATCCTAATTAATCCCATAGCTTGTTTAGAAAGAACCACATGAACTGCAAAAAAGAATCTTCCCTGGCTAAGCTCTTGCATATATGCCACAAAAAGCCAGTAACAAGGTGAGAAAAGTGAGCAAACAAGACCTCACATCATGGGCAAAATAAAGGACATAGGCTGTGTTAATAATTCACTGTTCTTTAGTCTTCATAAGAAAATCTATAGATTTTTCTATATTTATATGTGCATATGTGTGGAGTACTGAAATTCATAGCTTTAGTTACATATTTTTCATTAATCGACTCATTATTTGATATTTTGCCCATTATTTTTCACAATATTATTCTTTTATTGAAACTTATTAACAGAGCTTTGTATGGTACTAGTCATGGGAGTCTACACATTCTTTTTATTGCAAGTATTTACTGGAAATATCTGCTTTCTTTTGCTTTTGGATTTCGATTATCTAAGGAAAACTTAGATTATTTTATTTTTTGGTTTTGGGTCCAAACCTGGTGGTACTCAGAGCTTATTCTGGCACTGTGCTCAGGGATCAAACCTATCAGACTTGGAGATCATATGGGCTACTGGAAATCAAACAAACCCTGACTGGACTCGTGCAAGGCAAGTACTTTACCTGATGTATTATTTCCCCCATCTCATTCACTGTTCACTGTATTAAATTGATGTATTAATCCCTCTTTAATATTAAATCAGTAATAAAATATGCATACACATGTCCACATTTAGATAAACAAACACTTATGATTTATTCTTTTTGGGGGGCTCTCACATAGGCTCATTTTTTGTAGAATCACCACACTTTGCTCTGAGAATGCTGTACCCCCAGATATTACTTCATTTCATACAATTAAATTTTTCATCCATTTATAATACATTTTAACATAATACAAAAAGATATTGTAGGTCTATTTTTTTCCAGATGGATAGCCAGCTATGTCAGTTCCATTTATTAAACAATTCATCCTTTTAACACTGAATTAAACTGCCATTATTGGCATTCATCACAATCTCACATTCAGTGTTCTGTTACCTTACACTGTCTTATATTCCATTGATATATTTGTATGTTTCTAGGCCAAATCATATTCATTATATTTCAGTAGTCCTTTAGTACTAATTTGTAATTTGAAAAATTAAAAAGAATTTTTGAAATGTCATCTATTCTTAAGACTAAATAGATTTCCATATAATCTTTCAGCTACTTATATTGAAGTTTTAACTGAAACCTCATTGTAACTGTTTTATTTTAGAAACATTGACACTGAATGTAATATAAATCAATTGTCTGTCTATATATAAGTCAAAAGAAAAAGAAGTAAAAAAAGAAGAAATAGATAAAAAAGAAAACAGTAGTAAAAAAAGAATAAAAAGATGTTTTACTTGCCCTATTGTATATTCACATTTGGACCTATTTGTCTTTTTCTAGTCAGAAAAAATGATGAAATGGGTAGCAAAGAGAAAGAGAGTTAAAGGTCACTGTGCTTCAACACTATTCTTTGTCTCCTCTTCATGTACCCCTTTCCAACCAACTATTGTTTGCTTGATTATGCATACTACCTTATATGCATAGATTTATGTTCTGTATATAAACAATCTTAATTCTGAGCCATAGTGACAATATAGTGGATAGGGCATTTGTCTTGGATGCAGCCAACCTAGATTCAATCCCCAGCACCCTACATGATCCCTGAGCATGCCTGGTATGATCTCTGAGCACAAAGCAAGGAGTAAATTTTGAGCATCATTGAGTACAGCCCAAAATCTAAAGGAAAATAAAAAGAACTTCAATTCTAGAATTTCTTGTTCTCTGGTTTTCTGCTCCTCTGATTCAATAGGGGATGCCATGAAAAGATCTGAAGTTGTGGGGTGGGTGAATAAACAAAAAAAGAAAAGATCTGAAGGTAAAGGAAGCAAAAGGTAAGGACAATTCCTAGTACTTTTCTACTAACATACCTAGAAGTAAACATCAAAAAGCCTCCAATTGCTGAAAAATCGCTTCCAGTATTCACTGTTAGTATGCCTTGTTTTACTTAAAATAACAACAACAACAACAACAACAACAACAAATACTCTGACAGTAGTATCTCATTTCTAAGTTCATTTGACCCTATAGTTTTAGGGGCAGCTGTTCTTAAATGTAGAATTGCCTTACTGTTATCTTTTTAGCTTTAATATATTGCCATCCTTCTCTGATATAAATCACCTCTATTATATTTGAAATTGTCTTTCTATCTGTATTCATATTTAGAACAGCAATAGCCATTTGTAATTTCCTGCCTGAAACAATGCTAATCTACTCTTTCTACTTCCAATTACTCTATGTGAAGACACTCTATGTGATATTATTTGATGGTGTGAATGGAATTTAACGTTAAAAAACTCCAGGAATTGCACAGTACTCATAAATCACAAGCAAATAACAGTACATGGAATTTTTATTAAAGAAGTATATTTGAAATTCTCAACCCCAGTTTCCGTAGGATTAGGATGATTCATTTTTCAATTTGTTCTTGCCACCAAAGCAGCACTTTTTGTTTTCAAATTGGTAATGGTATGGATATTTCTGAAAACTAAAAATATAAACCTGACTTTCTTCATGTACTATTACATGGAGTCAAATTTTAGTTTACTTAAGAGCTTATAATTGAGAGCAATAATTTTATGTATAGCAGTAATGAGAAAATTTTTGTTCAGTAATTAATTCATGATATATAGTAAGAACTCAACAACTCATGATCATTACAAATTGGTGTTAATATTATTCATTCCAGAATCTATGCTCATAAACACTTCAGCAATCTATTTAATATAGAGTAACTTATTAGTTATATTTTCATGTTTATTGGAGTTATATTTTTCCATTTTATTGTCTATTAATACAATTCCACTTTAAAAGGATCACTGAGATTTTATGATATATTAATTCTGATATCACAGCCAGGGGACAATTAATGTTTGTTGGATAATAAACCATAACCAAACTGGTGGCTTAAAACAATTTTGGATTATCCACAGAGTTCTGTTGATTTACAAAATTGTGCTGGATCAAGTAGCATTTGCCATAGTTACTGTCCATGTATGGTAGTTGTCTGGCTTGATTCATGTATTTTTGTTCTTTGTTATGGTCTCGCCTAGAATTTAAGGGCTTATTCTTGGCTTGTGCATCAGTTTCACTCCTTGCAGTGCTCAGAAAACCATATTATGCTGTTGGAGATTGAACCCAAGGTAGTACATGTAAGGTAAACATCCTACCCACTAAACTATTTCCCCAGCCTCTGGTTCATAAGGCTTTATCCTAATTGTCTGGTATAAAGTTGTTTCCACCTGCTTTCACCACGGGGACATACTGGGCTTCTTATTATACAGTTGTCTCTAGCTTGTGAATGTTTGATTTCATGAATCTACAGGATCTCTTGTAAACTAGGTCTAGTTAGGTCACTATCCCTTCTACATTTCACTAGCTAAACCATTTCAGACAGCCAGTCTACATTCAGAGGAGTTTGAAACACATCAAGATAATGTGGTAACAGGGCATACAAATGGGACATCTCCATCCTATTCATGGAGATATATTCTTATATTCCCATAGGATTTCTATAGGTAGGTAAGGATGAATATTTTATATGACTAACATATTTTTCAATATGTGTCTGATAGTTTAATATTTAAATTACATACAGAAACATTTTCACAATAATAATGGAATCAAATACAAAATATTGATTAAAAACCCTAATTAAAGTTATCTAGGTTTCTGTGAAGGAAGCTCAAGTAGTAGAACATATTCTGGTGTGTGAATGATCCTACGTTTGATTGACATCATACATTTCTCTGGCCACCCAGAAAAACTGGATATGCCTCTTAATAATAATCACAAATAATAAAATTATGTGAATATGTTCTCCTTTTATAAAATCTTGTATTTTGAGCATTGTCTTCTGACTATACATAATATATCTCTTTAGTAGATAGAGATTATGGAATATGAAACCACAGATTAGGTATTCCACAGAACAAAGAGGAAGGGGCTGGATTTTTGGCAGTTATAAATTTTACCAACAATCTACAATTTAACTTACTTTCTCACCACTATTCTGTGTATCTAGTGAATAAATAATAAGTGCAAATTCTCATGCCTCTTAAGTCAACAACAAATGTTTTTAAAATACATACCTCTTTATTTTGTCACCTGTCTCTGATTATAAATTATAACTTGTTCTGTGTCAAAAACTGCTTTCCTGGGAAACTTGAGTTTTCAGGCCCTTCTGGATGAGACAAAGATAAGATTACTCCAGTGTAGTGATAATTGCCATAAATAAAACTAAAAATACTGGCGGGTCACAAAGGAAAACTCTTTGGAGTTCTTGGAAGAAATCCAGTAATATCCCTGAAAAACCATCTGTTAAGTTTAGAACAGTAGCTGCTAGATCACAGGCATAGTAGCTGTTAGTAGTTGAGTCCTTGAGAAATGCAAAAACATATATGACATATTTATACAAAAGACATATTATATATGCACAAATGTTTTTATTTCCAGGGGTTTTCCAAATGGACCCTGAGTCCATAAAATAAGCATCATATGAGAACTTGAGATCTCCCTAAGACTTTGTAAATTATTATCTTTATAGAACTGAGTATTACCATACATAATTAAGTTCGATAACTATTATTTAGTCATAAAATATAAAAATATAGGAATGTATGGTTGAGTTGAATTTCTTTTTTGGGGGGGAACATCTGGTGACATTCAGGGGTTACTCCTGTCTATGCACTCAGAAATCACTTCTGACTCGGTGGAACATATGGGATGCTGGAAGATCAAACTAAGGTCCGTCCTAGATTGGCCACATGCAAGGCAAATGGTGCCGAGTTAAATTTCTTGAGAGGAGAAATAAATTAATTCAAAAATGTACCTGGATGAAAAGCTATCTCTGGGAAAGACTCTACAATTATTTCTGAAATCTAGGCTAATTGAGGGAACAATTTTTATTGCTTTATATGTATTTTGAAGTTTATTAGGAGAAATCAGGAGAATAATATGTTTTGCGTTAATTTAAATGCCTGTCTAGTCAAGTTTCAGATAATTTAGTTTGATAATCACTTAGAAACAAAATAGTTAATGGTCATAGTGTAGAGATTATGAAACTCAGGAATGGGGAGCACACACAGAATAATGATCTGACAAACATAATAAATATGAATTGATTAAAATTATATATAGGGGACCGGAGAAATAGCAAGGAGGTAGGGCATTCACCTTGCATGCTAAAGGACAGTGGTTTGAATTCTGGCATCTCTTATGGTCCTCCGAGTTTGCCATGAGTGATTTCTGAGCATAGAGCCAGGAGTAACTTCTGAACGCTGCCTGGTGTGACCCCTCCCAAAAACAAATAAACAAAATACATATGTACCTATTTGATAATAGCTATAACTAATTAGCATATTTAGTATGACTTAAAATTCATTATACTGCAAAATATTTAATAAAATTTGTATTTTAACATTAAATTTCATATAAAATATTTTATTTTCATTTATAAATATAATCCTTAATTCGAGTGAACTTTAAAAGCTTGATTTTAAAGATAAATGATAGAATTAAATTTTTCATATATTGTTACTTCTGAAATTCATTAATATCATTGTGAACAAACATCCTGTGAATACTACTATTTGCTGGATCTTGAGGTGTGTTTCTGAGATACAAAGCCTCAAAATTATAAACCCTATCCATAAAGAACTCATAAAGTGTATTATACCAGGAGTTATTTTGAGTGCTATTTGGAAGATGTCATTGGAACAGGAATAGAAAAATGTGTTATATAAGGAAAAACCACTAGAAGCTCAGCATGTTAAGTTTCTCTAAGGCACCATATTTACCTTTCTATTGCCCAAAAGTCCCTGAGACATTAATAATGCCGGTGAAGAGAATGTCAAGGGAGAATGCAATCACAGTTGCTTTAAGAAATACAAAATGAATTTTTCATAACTATTCTGTCCTTTCAACTGCTTGACATTATTTAGAGAGGCTTCATCCTGGCTTTCTCTGTAACTCTGATAACCATGATAACCTTTCATCAACAGGTATTGTATTTTCCTTAAGGAGATTCCATCCATGAAACTTACTTGTAGTGATTACTATAATGTGAATGGAGGAAGTTTTATTTTCCTAGAATGGAATCTACAACAATCCTATATGCTCATTTTAGGCACAATTATCTGGTGATATAAATAGTATAGTAGGGCTGAGGGACTTCCTTAGATTCACAACCTGAAGCTCAGGTTGTAAGTCTAGGATATAGATGTCCTAATATACTAATTACCAACACACTTTAACTCCTATCTGGTTGAGTTACAATTGTTTCCCAAGGTAACACTTTCTTGTCATCCAGACAAAAAGAGACTATATATTGGTGTTCCTATATTATTTTCTTTAGAAATTCTCTTCTTCAACCTTGCTCCTCAGTAGGAGTCCTGATTATTACTAAAGTAGCTGTTTGGAGGAATGAGGGGTGCACAAAATAAGAAGAAATATAAAAAGAAACACTTTCCTCCCTTCATTTCTTCCCAGTGCTCATCTTCCACTGGGTTCTTTCCTCTTCGGATTTATTTTTGGTATCTTCTTCTTTTTTTTTGGTTTTTGGGCCACACCCGGCGGTGCTCAGGGGTTACTCTTACTCTTGGCTGTCTGCTCAGAAATAGCTCCTGGCAGGCACAGGGGACCATTTGGGACACCGGGATTCGAACCAACCACCTTTGGTCCTGGATTAGCTGCTTGCAAGGCAAACACCGCTGTGCTATCTCTCAGGGCCCATTGGTATCTTCTAAAATCAATCAAAAGCCATAAAAAAGGGAATCCAAGGGATGACTAAAGAGAAGGTTTCTCTGGGCAGAAAGAAGAGCACAAAATCAAATATTAGATCTTAGAAGTGTGACCACTTCTAATTCTAATAAACAATTCATCCCATAATTGTAAGATGACTGGTAAAAGAAATAATTGCCAAACAGTTGTTTCTTAAATACAACAGAAGTCTATTTTTCTCCTCAGGTAAAATTAAAAATGGATTTTCCTTTTTTGGTTAGTGATTTTTTCCTGTATTCTTTGATTCAGGGATTCTAGGGTCTTTCTAATTTATGACTCCACTTTCTCCTGCAGTATAATGAGTGTTAGATTCCTACTATCAGAAGAATAAAATGGTATAGAGATATGGACAATTTCTTATAGGTCATGTCTCTAATTTATGAACGAATCATTCCTTTCAAATTTCTATGAGACCATTTAGTTACTTTTCACACCAAAACTAAAGGGACATAAAACCATTGGGGAGTAATTTGTTCTGCTATATAAGGAAGGCAGAATTCCATAAACAGCTAATATTTAAAATTTGAATTTGATAGAACAATATTGTAAATCATATCAAATTAAAATTTTATAACTATAAAACTTATTTTGGTGGACTTTTCAAACAATGTTCAGGGAGTCAATGGGACCACTACCAGTAAGATTCCATCAGAAGAACCAGACAGTTCAATCATATAAAGGAGCCAGGGATATAGTGATGTTTGATGATGCTAGCATGTGGTGCTTTGATAGTTATTGAGATTAGTACCAAGTGTGGTTGGGACCAAAGTTGGGTAATTGGCCCAGAGAAAGAGAATACAGAGATTAAGGTCTTGCTTGACATGCACATGACTGGCCCTGTTTCAATATACAATGTTTTTCATAAATTACCAGTACTCTGGAAGTCACTCTGAGCTCATAACTGAGTAAGTCTTGAGCATAGCTGGGTGTGACTCAATGCCAAATAACAAGCCAAATTTTGTTCTTTTGCTTGGAAAGTATACATCTCTGTCCCCTGATACTATTTCGTTGACATCACAGTTCTTAAAAATGTTGATCTAAGAATTTTGAGTGTGATGACATATTTTAAGCAAAATCACTAAATTTGACCTCCTTTCCTTTCATAAAAAGATGCAATGCTAGTCAAGTTTTTTACAGCTCCTTTGTACATGTCTATAAATATTTCAAGTATAAATATTTTATTGTAAATTGTCACTTTGCCAATAGTCCGGCTTCATCTATGTCCAGTACTCATCTATGACTCTTTGCAGAGATACAAATCTGACCAGAATTCCAGATATACTAGTTTTTGTGCTGACATTACCAGGACCTTTTGGAATTTTTGTGCTCCATCTTCTAATGATTCCAAAAGCCCATATAGCCAAAATATGCCCACAAATGCTGCTAATATCTACATTCAGTCAACTCTATACGCTCACTCTGTTCTCCAAAGACTTATAAACTAGCTTATGAAAAATTATGGGTACACTGGCCATGCTTCTGAAAGCTGTCACTTTTAGGAGGAAAATCATATCCCTATCCAGCCAAGCCAAACCTGCTATATCCATAAAGCACATTCGACATTTCACCGGTGGCCCACCTTCACCACTAAACTACAGATCTCTGCAGAGACATGAAATGGACCAAAACTCCAGGTATGCATGTATTTGGGCTGACATCATCAGAACGTTTTTTGGAATGAATGCACCTTCCTCTGCCTTCTCATATTTACAGAACCCTGGCAGCCACAAATACACCCCACAAAAGCCAGAGTATCAGCAATATTTCTTGAAATTTCTAATCATAATAGTTGCAATATTTTTAATACTTCATCCCTGGGAGCCAGGCGGTGGCGCTGGAGGTAAGGTGCCTCCTGCCTTGCCTGCGCTAGCCTAGGATGGACCACGGTTCGATCCCCCGGTTCCCATATGGTCCCCCGTGCCTGCCAGGAGCGACTTCTGAGCGAATAGCCAGGAGTAACCCCTGAGCGTCACTGTGTGTGGCCCAAAAACCAAAAAAAAAAAAAAAATACTTCATCCCTATAACTTAGAACACATTAATTAACCATTGTCTATCCAAATCCTCCTATGATCAAAAAAGATGATCATCTAGCAACAAAGCTTAGTAAACCTCCCAACAATGACTTAATGACCTTATTGCAAGATACAATAACTTTCACAAGATTTCTTGTTGCTGTACTTTTATTGTTTTTTCTTCTTTCCTTTTTTGATAATTTGATAAAGCTGAAACAAATGCATTATGATAAACTATTATGTCAACTATGTGATAGTCTTTAAATAAAGTTATTTATATTAAAATATTTCACTCTTATTCTCTTGGCATAAAATCACATTATATTTCTTTCATTACTTCTATTAGTATTAATCTCTACCCTTTATCTCGTATTATTTTGTTATTTCCTACTATCTTAGCAGCTCACAAGTTAGCAACAAACTAAATTAGCTTTGAAAATCCCAATTGCCATTATCCAATGTCCTGGTTTGACTTCAAGTCCTGGAATTGGAAATGATTGCAATTTCATCATTAACACTGAGAAAAAAATAACAGTTACATCTTTCTGTGTAAAAATATCATGTTATCCCATCTTTTTGGTAAATAGTCTTCTTAAATATCTAACCCTTTATAATTAAAGAATTAACACAATAACACATCATTTCAATCTAAATTTTTAATATTTTGTTTAATAAATAACTCAAATACAATTTTGCTTTTAGATAACCATTTTTGTTTTAATTTAAAAGGCACAGAGTAAAACATCACAAAAATCATGCTTTGATTTTTTTCTATATTCCTCTTGGTGTTTTCCACTGTCAGATTTCAACTATCACAGAAGCTGTGATATTAGTGGAGGAGTAATCTATTAGAATAAACTTCACTGCTTGAAGTTTAGCTTCAGTGAATGCTTTTTTTTCTACTTTAGCTATAATGATTTGAACTAGAGCAGACTTGTCATTTACAAGTAATGTTCTACACTATTCTAAATTTCCAAATTTACATAAGCTGTAGCATGTAATTCCAACTTTAAATGCAGTAAATATAAGTGGAAAATGTAGTTGAACCCTGTTGGCCTTGAATTGTTCTATAAATATAGAATCAAAGTAATTTATAAAGCTATTTTCTAGGCAAGAATCACCCCTTCCTGTTCATTGCCATTGCAAACATTAACAGTTGGCTTTATTTTCAAAATCATTTTCTGCAAAGAAATAGTCTTCCTGTTTCATCATAGTTTCTACTTAAGCAATGAAACTGAAAACATACCATCCAGTGGAAAGACTAATTCAGAAACTTTCCTGTTAAATCTTCCAAACCTGAAAGAAATTATATATTGTTTACTTAAATAAGATTGGGTACCTCTACATTTGTGTGTAAGAATCCATGAAGGGTTCTGCCCCTGTCATTTGCTTTGCTAACATAGGTGTTAATACTTTTCAACTGTCTCTGTAAAATAATTGCTTTATAAGGACCAGCTAAAGCGTCTCAATTTTTTGTTTCATATCTTTCCACATATTCACACTATTTATTTATTAGGATCTGCCATTCAAGATTTACCAAAATTCCATATTACTGAATTTTATTGTATTGCTAAATAATGATATATCCATATAATGCTGTATATGAATTTGAAAATATTGTAGAAGAATAATTTTAACATATGATCATATTCACTGCTAAGAAGCAAAAAAGAAACAAAATATCCATCTACCAATGAATAAATATTTTAATATTTTATTTTATTTTCCTCTCTTTATCCCCCTTTAATCCCTTATTTTATAGTAAAAATACAATATATAATTTGAGAGTTTTGAAGAAAATAGGAAGGTCTGAGATGTTAGTGTTTATTGTCCCTGAAATGGGAGAAGAGGATGACAGAGGCAAAAAAGTAGATTTTTCCCCTTAATATTAATTTTTCATTCAAGATTTAGTTTCATGATCAGGCATTGGGATAAAAATCCAGTAATAGTTTTCAATAAATTTTCCTGAGGGGCCTAGAGAGATATACTGTACATACATACAGTATGTAAGGTGCTTTCCTTTCATACAGATGATCTCAGTTCAAAACCTGGCATTCCATAAAGTAGTATGAACACACTAGTGGTGAACCGTGAACATAGCCAGGAATAAGTCCTGAGTATCACTCAATGTGGCTCCTCACCCCACCAAAAAATAATTTTTCTGAGAATAGTTTATCTATTTAAATGCCAGAGTTTGGGTTTGAATCTGTAAAATTACAGAAGTCATAGATTGTCCAGTGTGTTTTCAAACCAGCAAAAAAGTTAGTTTCATAAAACTTTGAGGATTCTCCTTAAACATTTTACCATGTAGGCAACCACTTACCAGAGTCGTAATTCAAAATAATGATCAGTCTCAATTTATTTTATTTGTTTTTTGGGGGTGTCACACTCAGTGGACTCCAGTGCTAATTTTTTGTTCAGTAACAGGGATTAATACTGGTATTGTCAGACCCTCCTGTAGGTTAAACAAGATTTCAGCCAAAGGAACTATCTTTCTAGCTTAAAGACAGTCCCATGGAATACCTACATCTAACACACTTATTATATTGAAACAAAAATAATTTCTTTTTTTGGTTTTTGGGCCACATCCAGTGACGCTCAGGGGTTACTCCTGGCTATGCACTCAGAAGTCGCTCCTGGCAGGCACGGGGGACCATATGGGGAACCGGGGGATCGAACCGTGGTCCATCCTAGGTTAGTGCAGGCACCTTACCTCCAGCACCACCGCCCGGCCCCAACAAAAATAATTTCAATAGTAATTTAATTGTATTATTCTTTTATAGCTCGAATGTGCACTTTAACTGTCTTTGATAACTTTTTGGCTTGTTACAAAGAAAATGATTTTCATGTCACTTTTTTTTCAATATTATGTGCTGGTAAATGTTTGTTAACCATCATAGACAAGAGAGGGCAAGGGAACTATCATTCATACTGTTTTTTCTTATTACTAGCTTAGCTTTGTTCTGAGGACAAACAGAAAATGTGTAGAAGGTGAGTCAAAACTGTGTATAAAGGTAAACATAATTTGCTAAAAAAGAACGCTGAAGAAACTTCAGCTCTCAGTAGTTAGAATGAGTTGAGATCAGAGTAAATTGAAAATACTGTAGTGCTGCACAGGGGTCAATGTGTAAAGCAAATAAAGAAGTGGTTCAGCATTGGACACTACATTTTATGTCCACCTTCAGCTAATAGTCAAGGGATTGTTAATTCATGTACAAATGAACACACTTTCAAAAAAATCAATGCAATGGTGAAATTATCCATAGTGGTGAGATTCTAATTCTTGGAAATAACTTGCTTTTATTTAAACAAAACATTGGTTCTGTATGTTTTCAACTAGTAGAGGAAAATATCCCATATAATCTAATAAAAGATGTCTGTCATGATGGCTTTAAGATATTCTTTTCTCAGAAAAAAATATCACATTAAGACTTTATTGAGACTTCCTATCTGCAAATCATCAGGAAAAAATGCAAGCAATAATTTTAAAGAAAGTACCCAATGTTTATGAACATGAAATAACAAATTATTTTTGTCCTCTGAAATAATATCTTTAAACATGATGGAAAATATAGTCAAATGCTATGTAGAAATAACTTTAAGTATTTATGAATAGTTATTACCACATTTCATGGTCCCATTTAACAGATATATTATTGTTAGTTGGCCAGGCATAAATGAGCATTAGAGGTCAACTATCCATGTGGGCAACTTTGATTTTATAATTAATATATATATATATATCTTATATATATGTCTATATGTAACATAGTTGTAGTTTTCTAAGAATTTACAGTCTCTTTCTATGTACCCAAGAAAGATGTCATAATTTTAGTCATATTACTATTAGCAAATATTAAAGTACACTGGCTCTTATGTCATCACATTTTAAATATCTTGTGGAAGTCTAGACTCTAACCTTGGGATTTCTGATGAAATAAAACAAACTCCAGGCAAGCACAATATATTTAAACTTTAAGATCAGAGTATTATAAAGTTTCTCTATAGAACCTTCCAAACAAATGTTTTCTTTCTCTAGAATTGATGGGCTTAAATTAGAACTAGTATTTATCCTTGCTAAAATGATAAAAGAAATTAGTGTGACCACTTGAAAACCCTTAGTTCTTATATCACAGACAATAAATGATCATCGTCTAGTATAAGTTTCATGTTCCAAAATGCTGTTTTAATGATTTAAGAGAGTGAGAATCATCACAATTGACAGGTTTTATAATCCTTTTATTGTAAAAGTCCAATAGAAAAGAGCACTTTCTTAACCTTTACTCATCTATACACATTTATTACATTATTACACAGCATTCCCTATTCTAATAGCATACTCAAATGCATAGGACTATCTATCTATATATATAGAAATATATATGTATAAGTCTTACCTATATGTATTCTTATATATAATATGTCCATATATATAAGAACTATTCATAGAAAAGCACCTTTATATGTTTTGTGTTTAAATCTTTTTTCATGGTCTTCCCTAAAATAATCAGTGCAGAAAATACAGAATGTAATTCCTGATTACAAGAGGCTTAGAGGCTCACTAGGGAGAGAAAGTATATATGTAAGCAACAATTAATGAGCACAGCATTATTCATCATGACAGGATTATGTACTGATGTAATAAAGATGATGAAGAGAGTAAATTGTTCATTATGTGGTCTGAGGAACAAACAGTAATTCGACAGTATACCAGATGCTGCTCTGACCAAAAGGACATTGGGAATATGGTTCATCTATATCCAAGGCAGAGATGTGTTCTTTTACAAACACATTACAGCACAACTCACATTCTCTCAAGCATTGTCTAAGAGCCAGGGCCTTAGCATTCAACAGATCTGATCTGAGATCTTGATTTTGTGCTCTGCTGAAAGGTTTGGCTTACAAAGAGTGTTTACTCTATGAAAACCCCTTTCTCTGCCTTCAAGCAGGGCTTGAAACAGGGCTTTGTCTTACTTAAAGTATTTGAAGATGAAGATGATTCTATTACCTGTTGTTAGTTAAAAGACAAGATTTATGCCATTGGGGCTGGTGAGTTGCCGCTAGAGGTAAGGTGTCTGCCTTGCAAGCGTTAGCCAAGGAAGGATCCCCCAGTGTCCCATATGGTCCCCCCAAGCCAGGGGCAATTTCTGAGCGCTTAGCCAGGAGTAACCCCTGAGCATCAAACAGGTGTGGCCAAAAAAAATTATGACATTATTTTCTTAATGTCAAAATGGTGTTAATTCTAGAGTATGCCATTGAAATTAATTGAAATTTGTTGTGATAATATATCATATAATATACATTTCTTTATTTTAGTGAATCTGCATTTTAGAAGTTGTGCAAACCTGAATAATAGTATACTCTTGTTTTATGTTTATGTCACATCCAGTATTACTTAGCCTTACTCCTAACTCTACACTCAGTGATCACTCCTGGAAGGCTTTGGAGATCAAACTTGGATCAGTTCTGAGCAAAGAAAGTGCCCTCTGGCCCCTAGAATACATTTTGAATCCTGTGAATTAGTCCATCATTAAACTCAGCATGGAGCCAGAACAAACAAAAAACCTGCAGTTAATGTCTCCCTGGAACTTATTAAAAGTTAGGCACTGTCATTATCCTCAAAGAAACACCACCAGGTTAGTCCTGTTAGCATTAACATTTTATGCATCAAGAATGTGAAATACCAATAAATTGCCTACAAATTTCTAACTATTATGTGACAGAGCTTGAATTTCACCAAGGAATTCTCACCAAGGTATTGTACTCATATCATATGATGTTTCTCAAGACTTGAGAAGGTGGTCAGATGATCTCAGAGATGAACATTAAGGACTAAAGAAGAATCCAGGAGAAAGATAAGTCATAGTGGAAATAAATCAACTTGTGGACCATCAGGAACTAGAAATCCACTGGTTAGTGAGATTAATCCAAGGAATTAGGGAAAAAGAGGTGGGGGCAAACAGAGTACAGAATAGGTGTAACCTAGTAAAAACATGGAATTACTGAACAAAGATCAGCCACTTGAGAATGTCATAGGGTCTGATACTCTCTCTTGGGGAAAAAAAGCTATGCAAATTTGATACTGGTAATTTCCTATAAGAAATTTGGCAATGAATATTACTATTTGTTTATTCTCAAGAAATCTCCAAGTCAAGTGAAAAGATCTGGCAAAAAATTCTTTGCTCTCAGGCTAAACTGGAATCAGCCCTAATAAAGTCACAGTTTCAAAATGTCAGTTTCCAGAACTGTATCTAAAGCAACAAGTTATTATTTGGGGACTTGTAGTCTCAGCAAAAGTCATGGTAAAGCTAATACAAAGACAAATAATAACATTATATTGCTATGTTAATATCCGATAAAATTATTATTTATTTATTATTTATTTTTGAGGCCATATCTGTCAGTAACTAGGCTTACTTAGAGCTCTGTACTCAGGAATCCTTGGCAGGACACAGAAGTCTTTAGAGCTGGGGATTGAATCTAGACAGTCAGTTTGTAAGGCAAGGGCTTTTATCTCTGAATCACAACTATAGCCTTTTGGTTTACTTTTAAAAATAATCTTAGGAACTGTCAAGTAAAAGAGAAATAATTCAAGTAACAGAGTGTGGAGTTTCTGCCTCTATTTAGAAGTATCACACTTGCCAAATTTCCACTAGGTTATAAATGCAGTTTTCTCAACTCTATCTTTAGGACTTATTTTTAGAAAACTTCATTTATCTCATAAGAATAAACATGGGCATTTTTATTGTGAATTATAAGTCAATATTAAGTGAATAATTAGTGAATATTCAACTCCCAATCTGATTGTTCCTACTTGCAAGTTTCTTCTTTAGTTGTTTTCCAGTCATTTTATTAACATAAGAAAATGACCCCTTTCTCTTTCTCATTAGTTAGAAGTGCCCAAAATTTTCATACCTATGCGATCAATTTGAAATAACCATGAGCATTATTTTGGAAACAAAAATAGTTAAATATGTTTATTATATCTCAGGAATGCAGCACCAAATTAAGCTACTCTAATTTCTATGAAAATGCCATATTCTAAAGCAATCAATAGTTTTATAACACAGTCATATTTGTGAATCTCTACTCATGAAAAATAATAAAATGAGTTGCCTATTGACAGCTTTTTTTCCAACAGAACAGGATATACTAAAACGAAGTGTTTTCTCCAAATGATAATTATATTCTATGTCTATTGTCTGTCAATCTTTTAATACTTAAAACCAGTGATGTTCCTGAAAGCTTCATTTAGCAAAGATCACCCATCATTGAGGAAGTGCCTAGAAACTGGAAAACCTCTTAACCCAGAGGCACCAGCCCAATTTCTTTTTTTATTTTTCTTTTCCCTCTTCTTCTTCCACTTATTTCTTCTTTATTTTTTTACCTCATACCTTTTATCCTTTCTCTCTTATTTTATAAGTTAGCTATTTATCTTTTAGGAATTCAATTATTTCTTAAGGGCCCAGA
Organism: Crocidura indochinensis; assembly: GCA_004027635.1. Classification (NCBI taxonomy): domain Eukaryota; kingdom Metazoa; phylum Chordata; class Mammalia; order Eulipotyphla; family Soricidae; genus Crocidura; species Crocidura indochinensis. The sequence goes on along the minus strand of PVKC010007010.1, from coordinate 5,783 downwards.
CACATTCTATTAGAGTCAGGCCTCCAAAAACAACTTATGAATAGATATCTAATATCTGTCTATATGTGGCATGAGTTTGTATACAATGGATTCCTCCTTGTCAGTCAGACTCATATTGTAGACAATCCATGCCTACAGTATATAGCCCCCTTTTTATATTATTTCTCCCCCTCTTCAAAATTCCCCCTATCCTCCCATCCCCCCAATCCTTATTTATTATTCCTCTCTTTTTAACCCTCTTTACACTCAGTTCTAACTCAGCAGGTACCAAGTTTGATCTCCTGTCCTAATAAGCCAACACTCAGCTCCCAAATCAAAAGGACACCCGATCAGTCCTAAACCTCATGCCCCTACAAGAAGTTACAACCACTAAAACTGCTGACTCATTTTATGTGGCCCTTCTTTTCACTCCCCTCCCCAAGATGTGGACTGTTGCATGCTACAAGAACAGAAGGACCCCCAATTCAAGGGCACTACCTGATCCCTTACTGTTGCTGACCACTTCGCAAACTCAACAAACTATGGTGTGGGATGAAAAAGTGCCCTGGACCTCCCCTCCACAAGAATATCTCAAAAGACTTAATGGGGATGACTATATTTTTCTTGTATGTTTAATACCTGAATAGTTATACTGCTTAGTGTCTTTATTTTTAAAGAAGTAGGTAGCCTCCTTCATCCTTTTTAAATTGTTAATTTCTTTGTTTTTTTTATCTTTTTTCATTTATATCTATCTATTTGTTAATTTCCCTTGTTTTGATTCTACATGGTATGAAATTAAAGAAGAAAAAGTCCTGCTTGGAATAAAAGCCCAGGTCAAAATAGGGTAGAGGATGTAAAGCCTGTCATTCTTACCCCCAAAGGCACCAAAATTGGAATATGGCACTGTTCCCTTTTACATAGGCATAATAAAAAAGGGGGGGGGGACTTATGTATAGAAACAAATGCTTATCTACTAAGTTTAAGAGCCTTGTGTCATGAGGACCTGATTTCAACCAAGTTCACTAATTACAAAAGATGGACTATAGCAACCACAACTGGGCAGAAGTCTTCCAGAGACCAATAAGAAATATCCTAGCCTATGCTGTGACCTAGAATTTGTACAAAAACTAAGATCTCTAATCCCAAAATTCTGACTTTGACAACCGTGACTAAGCAGAACCTCTGCAGCCATATGGAAAGACTCTATCCTAGGCTTGAACCTAGGATCTGTGCAAAACCCAAGATCACTAATTACACAAGACTGATTATAAGAAATGTGACAGAACAGATCTTCTAGAACCATAACAAAGGACTCTATCCTAGACTCGGTCCTATGACCCATTTAAATATTAAGATCTCTAGCTACAGAGGACTGAGTTTGTCATCCACAATTAAGCAGAAAGTTTCCTGTCACTATAAAAAATCTTGGGGTTCAAGAATGAGCGTTTATGTAGCCCATAATTGTTCCCTGACAGTATGCTTCAAGGGTGGAGAAAGTGTACATTCTAGGCCAAGGGAATTCCCTCTAAATTTCCCAATACTTATCGTGCCTATGCCAAACAAACAAACAAACAAACAAACAAAAAAAAGCAAAAAAAACCACAAAGCTTTGCCACACCAGACCTTATTATTTTCCTCTTTTCTTTCTTGTGGTTGTGGTTTTGGTGATAATATTTTTTGTTGTTTTATTTGTTGCTGCCACTGTGTTTTTGTCATTGGCTGTTTGTTTTGTTTTGTTTTTTGGATTTTTTTGTTTTTCCATTTCTTTTTTTCCCTTTTCTTCTGCTGAACTGATATTTATAGCCACTACACAGATTCCCCAAACATTTTTTCTCTTTTCTTTTTCCAACAGAACCACAGAACTTGAATCATCTTGTTCTTCCTCATAGCTTGAGGAGAAAAAAAAAAAAAAGATGGTGCCAAGAACAACTAGTCACATGAACACTCAGTGGAAATAAAACTGATCAGACTAAAGCACCAAACCCAAAATCAACAACACCAGAATCTATACCCAATCTACAGCAAGCTATAAGCAAAGAAGACCTCTCACACTAGCAGTCCAAGAGGCAGAGTGGGGAGGTATGGGTTGCATGCTGGGAATATGGGTGGAGGAAGGATAATAGTGGTGGTGGGAATGGCCTTAATTCTTTGTCAGTATGTACTTTAAATATTACTGTGAAAGACTTGTAATTCACTTTGATCACAATAAAAATGATTAAAAAATGATGTTTAAAAAAAAGTGATGTTGAAAGAGGAAGCCTCAATATTTCCCCTTGCCAGCTGCTATGAGCAGTCTCATTTATTGCTGCCTCTTCCTACATTTTTAATGTTCCTGAGAATTCCTGAATCCTTTCTGATGAGCAGGGAGTTAACAAGACAATACAGTTCTGCATCAGAGCTTAGACTCATTGAGAAACTATTGCCTAGAGCCTAGAGCAAATGGCACAACCAAAAGGATTCAGAGCATCCAGATAATTCTGCAGAAACCTTGCATTCTTTTTAATAATATTCTTATCAATTAACAAGGAATGCAAAGAACCTTTTCTAATAGAGTCCTCAGCCAGTCTCGTATGGTCAGTATAGATGTAGCACTCTTCACGTAGGGCAACACAGGGCCACCCTCATCAATTTTGCAACACCACCTCAGCCAGGGAGCATAGGGAAGCCTGCAGGTATGTGACAGAGTTGCCAATTTCTGCCAAATCTTCATCAATTTGTCATCTCATTGCTGATATGGCTGTGTGCTGGATTCCAAGGGCTGCTGTTCTGGTGGCTGCTCATGCAAGGATTAAAAGGGAGGCCACATTAATAGAGGCCACACTGTCTGAGTCCCTCTTAAAAAGAGTCATGATGGGAGAGGCATACATATCTGGAATAGAATGCCAGGTAATTCAGGGAATTAACTGGACAATGACACATACATCCAGGGCATTGCTTCAAAATACTGATCGATATAGGCACTTGGTAAGTCCTACATTTTTACACAGCCATTGTCCAGGGGTTGGAACTGCCCAATCAGAAAAAGGAGATGCTCAGTAGGTAAAATTGAGGCAATAAGGGGGACGGTTGTACTGTCTTCCTTGTCCACTATATAGGCAGGAGACTTGACCCTGGATCAGTCTAAATGTCAGACCCAGGGTGTCAGAGGTGGAACACCATTAAGTTTCATATGCATTTATATAAAATAATGATTGATTAAGGGCAATGGCTTCATGAAAAATGGGGGCTGCATCATATCAAAGCCAGCACACCTTAATTAAATTAGGTCTGGTATAGATAAGTATAGCATAGATGAAATTCATGAGCTGCCACAGGGCATGCACAGTAGGTGTCAAACCTAAGAATATGGCACATAGGCAGTGGCCCACTAGTGGTCATGGTAAATTGAAATCTAAATATTGGTGACCTGGAGGTCAGAGTAGTTGGACTGAGTGATGAAAGGCTGAGAGATGTTATAGGAAGAGTGTTATAGGGGGTGGTGTGGGGACAAGGGACCATAGCTCAGACCTTACTTTAAAGTTGGATAAGTGATGCTTAACTGGATTTTAGAAAGTAATCCAGAATCATGACCAGATTTGTAAAATCTTAATCCCCACATCATTCCTTTTAAATTTTTCTACATTTTTCTTTCCAGTTTCTCTAAACTGTAAAAGCACGGGGTTACATTGAGTAACCCCAGGTGAGCACACAGCTGATGGTATTTTTGTAATTTTAATAAAATCTTCGGTGTTATAATTTATCCAGCTGCCTGAACCTGTAGATTCACACCCTCATGTGGCACAATAATAATCCCGTTCTGTTCCACATTTAGTTGTAGAAAAAAAGGCCATGACCAGGGCATATATAAAATTGTAAATTGAGCAAATTATTTTTGTATTTAAAGTGGAGCAATCATAAGATGAATCATGTGGATCATGATAGCCAGGGCCTGTTCAGGGCATTTTAATACTGGACCAAGAGGGGCCCACAAGTCACATAAATCAAACTGCAAGTCTGAAAACCAGGCTCAGGCAGGGGGCTGAACAATAAGGGCATCAACACTGACTGTGGCTTGAATAACTTACCATTGTTGCTTAACTGGTTGGTGCTGTGTATGGGGTGAGACTGGGTGGCAGATGGTTGAAAAAAATTAAAAAAAAAAAATCCAGCTATTTTTTATCCTGTAAAAGTAAAGGAAAATTAACCCTCAGGTTGGGTCAGCCTGGGTCAAATCATCATTATCATCGTTTTTACGAGGTACATGTTTGGTATTTCTGGACGGGACTCAAATGAGTCTGGGTTTTTCCTGAGGGAATGCGTAGCCAATGTCATGGCCTACTGTCAACAGAGGATCTGGACCCCACAATACTCCTAATTCTAGGTCTTCACTTGGGCCATCACTGGGGGCTTGGTTGATGTCTTTATACAATGTCAGGCAAAAGCCGACAGCCCATTCTCCTTACTTAAAATTGGTCAGCTAAATCTAAAGGGGATCCTTATAATTCTGCAAAGAGAAGCTCTTTGTGTGAAACCTATCTATATCCTTAGCAAAAGGTAATGAAAATCTTTCAGTTGGATGGCAATAAATACAAAAACTAATTAGACAGAAACATTTCTAATTATGTACAACAATTATTCACTTTGCATATAGTTTTTTTTAGAACACATTTTCATATCTTTCTGCAGATTCCTTTCAAATTCACTCTACAAATTTCTTCCAGTCCTATTTGCAACCAACTGGTTATTCTTTCAGAGAATTTCCTTTCTTTTTTCAGCCTTCACAAATTCACATCTTATCTTTCTTGCATAAATCACACACCTGCATTCCTTTTTATTAACCTTCTCTTCCTTGTTTCATCCTCTGAGGACACTTTATTAAAAGATATAGCTTATATCAGATTAACATAAACAGTAAAATAGCTGTAATAATTTTTAAATTTCCAATTATTAAGCACAAACTATTAAAGGTGACCAAAATTCACTTAAGAGACAAGCAAATGTTTCTACATTTGAAGACCTCAAGTTAATAATTTGTAAAATACCATGAATTTTGTTTTTGTTCTCTTAAGGCAAGTTTAGCCTATTTTAAATGTCTATTTTCCTCTAATACCTCCTAAAAATGAGCCATATTACCATCTACAGTTGAGAATAGCTACGTTTTTTGGCACAAAGTGTGTGTTGAAAACCCAAACTCAGCTTATAGTTGGGTCATACAGGTTATGTGTGCTTAAGCTCAGTCCACAAGTCACTAATTAGACAAAAAAGAGGTAGGCAGCTGAACTGAACTCTATGCCACTGAACTATTTAATTCAGAATATTCTGATCTTTGTATGCGACCAACAGCAGTGATGATGATATCTTCGAACTCAGTGATGATGACATTGTCTATGCTGATATCTGATATATCAGATATTGTAAAGGGATAAAGAAAAGGTTCCAGTTAGGAAAGGAACCATTTTGTAAGGGCCACGTTTTCTTAAGCTCGTTACTACAGCAGAAGTACCGCCCCTGGATCTACCTCAAGTACCGTCCCTACATATACCTCACCAATCACTTGTGTTACTGTAGTGGAAAACCTACCCCACCAATGCCCCACGTTGTTCTTCCTCTCCACCGATTCACAGAAACCCCGCCCTTAAGGAAGACACATTCCCCTTTCTCCCACGCCCACTTCCCATCTTTTAAAAAGGGAAACCCTTGGGGCCGGGAGATAGCATGGAGGTAAGGCGTTTGCCTTTCATGCTAAAGGTCGTGGGTTTGAATCCCGGTGCCCCATATGGTCTCCCGTGCCTGCCAGGAGCAATTTCTGAGCATGGAGCCAGAAG